>JAULKM010068628.1:0-12032 GCA_032355605.1 Rubia tinctorum
ACGAAATGTAGTGACTCTCTAATAATATGTGCCTGGGTGATAGGGTGTCATAGTATTTTCATCCTTAATGATTGGCTTAGATGTTGTCATTTGTATCTCTTACAAATGACGATCTTTGATTGGGTCTGCGTAAAGAAGGCGATGAGGCCATAGAAGGAACATTCCTCGTGCAGATCCCACTTGCTTGTGATCGCCTTCTGCAATTGGTAATATAGCTTTAAGGACATTTGGGTTTTCCATTGAAACTCTACAAATGCCATCACCTGTCGCATCCACTCGTGTCGAATTCCATCAGCAATGTGTAGTGACCTACCCTTGTCACCTCGATCAATGTATAGCTCACACAAATGCAATGTTTACATTGTGAGGGAGAACATACATATTTTCAAATAAATTTGTAATATAATACATATGAATGAAAGAATTTAATTTGACCAAACTTGTTTTGGGATGACACAATGGCATTAGCAATGTCATTTTCTTCATGTGGTGGGGGATCAAGAGTGGGTTGTTGGTTCATCTCCACCTCTCCCGGTGAGTGTCATGATCCTCTATACGGTGGCGTCCAACCAGGTGTCAATTCATCCAAGTTCTTGGGTAAAGGGAACCCCGTGTGCTCAACCAACTTACGAATCAATAATTCTTATTCCTCTATTCGCTTGCCTCTAATGAGGGCTTCCATTTGCAACACATAGACTCTTGATGGTTTAGCTCGATCATAGATTTGTACTATCCAAAATGCCCCTCTTTGGGATAAAAATGATCAGAGTCCTTTGGCATGACCGGGATGGTCGGGTATATTAGTAGCCTCACGAAGGATATCATGCTTACCCAATGGAATGGATCGGCCCTCCAATTGGTCTTGCTTTAACTTTTCCTACACACGAAATACGGTGCCTTAAATAGTAAGTAAATGAAATATTACACCCGTCAAATCCGAATGAATAAATTAAGTCTTATCACTTGTTCTGCGACTTCAACGATCAGAGGTTTATCGTACCCATACTTTTTGTTTTGTCCGGTCTACACGAACATATCTCACCTATATTTCTCTTGCACATCGATTGGAGTGACTGATGACCTCGCATCTTCCTCGCTCACACCCTCCTCTATGGCAGTTTGAACATCCCTTTCGAAACATTTTTTCACTATTTCGATGAGGTGTTTGGTTTTTCAATGCATTATTTTGTTTTTTCCACCCTAGTACCAAAGTTTTTAGGATGTCACAACCAAAGTAATATCTAAAGAAAAATTTAAAATAATTTAAATCTCTTACATTTTCCTCATTATCCATTATTCTCCTCTTATGAATTCCCAACTATCCGGTTGAATATGTGTATAGGTTAACCATGGACGAGCACCTTTTGTTCTAGTGAATATGTAATATCTAGGCAAAGTGTACATGTGTTCTCTCCAACTCTTTGACATCATGGCCATCACTTTCTTCTTCAAATCATCCAAGTCCGGACAATTGATCTCAAATGGCCTCTACAACAATTATACAAAATGAAGATCAAATACATGTACCTCAATTTATATGAATTCTAGATGTAAGGATAAAGGTAGATGCATAAGCAAAGTAAGAAATGCTAGCGGGTACCTTGCATTCTGTCCAAAGGACGTCTTTGTTTACCTTAGAGACCTCGTGCCAGTTATTGTACTTGATGTCTACCCTTGTCTTACCCACTTTGCCTACCCAACTCGACCACGTAGCACATTCTTCCAAAAAATATTTTCCCTATTGTTCGAATGTTAAAAATGCTGACTCCTTCCTTGCCATTCTACGTTCAAATGTTCTACAATGTGTCCTACCCCTGCCGACCCCCGCCGACCCCTCTTCTTCATCACCTTCATCACCGGTTGTATTGGAGAGTCCCTTGAGCGAACCCGTTGATTCTTCTCGAGCCCTTTTCCTTGACATTATGGTACCTATGGAAAATCAATGTGTTCCACTTCAAAATTACTTAACACAATAAAAGACATTACATAATAGAAATCTATAAGTGGATCATAAAAGCACACACCATCTACATATATCTTAGGAAGAACACTAAAAAGGGTTTGTGATTTATAAGCTAATCACATAAAAAAACAACACCAACATTTTTAGTTTTACCTTTCAAGCAATAGATGGGGACTAGATTTTGAAATGATCTAGGTAGACCATTTGCTTTACCTTTTGAAAACCCTAACAAAAATCTTTGCTCCTTGGTGTTGATTCTTCAGAAAATATGTCTAGAGATGAAGAAAACAAGGGTTTTAGGACATTTTGCCATGTGCGTGAGAATCTATGAGAGATTTATAAATAATTTTGAAGATGAAGGTGGTGGGATGGTTTTTGGAGGAAAAAAATGTGAGGGAACTCGTGCTAAAAAAAGGTATTAATTACTCATTTTAAAACCGCCTTTATTACGATATTCTGTTAGTCATGAAATGTGTTCTGAACTTGAAGCAGTTATCGGAGAAAGTGTTCGAATGTGTAACTACATCTTTTCTTTTTGAAATACAATAGACTTGGTTATGAGCTTGGAACTAATTATTTTGTATATAAAAATAATTGGGATCAGATTTCATAAACAATTCAAAACCCTAAATCTCCGAATTTTTATTTCCCCCATATTTGCGAACTCGTAACCCTATACATTCTTCTGGTAACAAACTGGTCAATGGGTCATAGATATCGCGGTAGAAAATTGGGTCATGGACGTGGGAATGCATCAACAAGTAGGCAACCACCAACCCAAGAGCAACCCAAAATGGTAGAAATATCTTCAACCCGGGTGTCAAGCAAAGGTATGTGGCATTCAATCGCAAACAATGCAGTAACCGAAAAGTAATTCGTGCATTGGATGTCTTGCCACTAGGTCTATGACATTTGATTACTAAATTTGAGGCATCGTGTTTTAACAAATTACTCCTTTACATCTACCCATCCATTATGACGTGGTCCTACAATTGAATACTAATTTAGAAAAGTGAAGTAATAATAAGGACTAGACAATCATAAACGGTGTGACGATACCCGTTAAAAAAGTACTCAACATGTGATGCCCGAGGTTGCGAGTACACCAAGCCTACTAAATTGAAGCCTGTTAATTGGGGGGGGGGGAGGTCAATCATAATTTTCCACCAACAGAATTGGCCCGGGGTTATAGAGGTTGTGTCTAATAATATGTGATGTTATATTGATGCATCATGCATTTTATGTAATGCAAGGATTGAGTATACTTTTTAATCTTAAAAATTGAATTCATTGGTTATGTTGAAGTATGTATACCTGATACAGTGATTATTATTGCATCTTTGGACACTCTTGACATGGTTTAACTTATACTAACCCAAGGACAATCTAAAATTAATGAGAATAGTCGATACCATTACCTAGGTAGATTATTGAAAGTGAATTTTGACGTTCATCTACTTGGTTTCAAGTATATCCTTAAAAATAAACACCATAAAATACAAATAAATCAGAACAATTCTTCTAATCAATCGAGTCAATATGAGCCTATAAAGAACATAAATATATTTATTTGGATTCATTTTTATGCTTGCGTAAACGTGCATTTTCTGTTTCTAGTGACCTTTAAGCGCCCATTTTTCGCACAAGTTTTTCTTTAAAAATAGTCTATAATAACATATCACTGTTTTATAAGTATTTAATATGAGACATACAATAATCTTCCAAGTAATTTCATGTACATGCAATGATGATCATGTTCTATTGTTGGTGTGGGAGAGGATTCTAATTTTCATGGCCGAACCAAATTTCTCCAAATCGGGTGAAGTGAGAGTTGCACACTTGAGCATTTTTGGGAAGGCGGGAATGTGAGAATGTTATGCGAATTATGAACACTTATGATGATATTTTCATGTAGACCATATTGTGTGTGTCTTTTTAGTGGCCGTGTCCTACAAAGAGTATGAAAGATGGTTTTTGTTGCCCAAATCAGTAAGTTTTTTTGGATTACAGGATTGATATGTATGTTGGGTGCTCGAGGATGAGTGTTTTGGTAGAAGTGGATGAAATGATCCGTACCAACCTCATCGCGTAGGCATGCAGTTTGGGCTTCATCAGGACACTCTTACCTGCATTTCTTCAGAGGCGGTGGGAGGCCATTGTCGTGCCTCTCAAAAATAGTATTTATTGTACCTAATTGCAGCAAACTACTAGAAAGTAGGTTGTGTAAAGTCGAGGTCATCTACTAGGAAATGAAGGTTTTATCGAGTGTTAACATGTAGTTAAGAATGCACAAAGATGTCACTCTACGTGTGTGGTAACCAAGTTGGAGGTTTTGATTTTTTGAGAACATTACGACTACTTTAAACAACAAGATTTACAAACAATTAGAAATAACTTTGTAAATACGATCACAACTAGCACATAGATAAGTAACTAATATGAT
This sequence comes from Rubia tinctorum, assembly GCA_032355605.1. NCBI lineage: Eukaryota > Viridiplantae > Streptophyta > Magnoliopsida > Gentianales > Rubiaceae > Rubia > Rubia tinctorum. Next base: position 4,407 of record JAULKM010068628.1, read on the forward strand.
AACGAGTCTTAGGCGCAATTGGTTTACATATCTAGTCATTCTTTGATAATCGATTAATTATCCTATTTTGATGCAATAACCACATATTGTGGAGAACTTATCAACACCTTTAGAGTGAAGATATTTATCTCCTCTCCTCGATTATAGTTAGAGTTGGCAATCTGCGCCACAAAATAACCCTTATCCTCGGGTCACCCTAGACGATCGACGTCATAGAATTCTCCAAGAATAGCAATAAACATGGAGACCCAATAAAACTATTATAATATCCTACAAGCAAGAAATATTGGGATAGCACACATACATCTACTAATAACGACTAGGAGGATCGACCTTCATGTTGATCGTTAATAGTGACCCACATTTATAATTAGTCAAACTCATTAAAATTCATCTTAAATCTAAGCAATTTCATCCATCAATAATCATAATTAGTTGTCACACACAATTATAACCTAAAATCAACTGACGATAATCACATCGACAAAAAGTCAGTCTTTTGGGTTTGACCAAAAAACTAGTAAATAATTAACCACACTCATCAACCAGTTGATCATCTCAGTCTAAATCATGCATTAATCACACAAGAAAGCACAAAATATATCTGATAATCAAAGCACACAATAGGATAAATCAAATCTCATAAGTTCATACTAGAAATGCTTACCAATTGATCCCAAGAGTATATTTAGCCTAGATTAGCTAAACCCATAATAGAATAAATATCCATGGTAAACATAAGAGAAAAGATGAAGAAATAAATGTATTCTAGTGTTTTGAAATAGAATTTTTGGAAGTAATAAATGAAGAGATAAGAGATTTGGGACTGAAAAAGGAGCTTTTGTATCAGCCCAAAATAATGCCGCTGGGGGCCGAGTACATGCTGCGGCCCGCTATGCCTTCGTTGACCCGTCCTTAACCCTATTTACTTTTCTGTAGGACGCAGTACATGCTGCATCCTGCAATGATGAAACTCAATTTCTTGGCTGCTTTTACCCAACATTTGGCCTTCTTCTTGCACATCTTCTAATTGCTACAATTTTTCTATAACACTTGAACTCTTCTAAACCCGATCACTTCAACAAGATCTAAAACACTTCATAAAATGTTAATTTCTTTTCAGTTAAGTACCTAATCTATTACAAAATTAGACTTTGAATGTGTTAAAAATGAGATATAAATTGAGAACATCAAACAACCCACACTTAGAACTTTACTCATCCTCGAGTAAAAATGATCAAGGCTTAAGGTGGTTCCAAGATTTTCTACCCCATAACATATTTGAAACCTTTCCCTTGAGTATTCTTTTAACCCTAAACTTAAGTGACTACCCATCCCCATATTTGTGCCTAAGAGATTCTACCCAACAAAATTTCCAAAAAATATTGCATCCAAGTGAGGTGTTCATCATTAGAAAATAAAGGAAATGAAGTTAAATCTACCCAAAAGTTCCCAAAGTGGCAAAATGAGTCTTCAAATTTTTTTTTCACTTCTCTCAATTTCTCTAATTTTGCCTAGGAGCCATTTCGGGTTTTAATCCTAGCTTCTCATTCTTTTTGCCTCACGCCTCACCTTTTTCCACACAATTTAGGCCTCTCATTTTTTTGATAGATCATCCTTTTGGGTTTACGATCTATCCGGGCCACTCATTTTTGCCTAAGTTGCTCGCGAGCGTGTTTTTAACTTAGCGAGATTAATTTTTATCATTTATCATTTTCATAATTTTTCCATCTATTTTTTGAAACCTCCTAATAAATTATTAATTACAATGGAACAAATGAGAAATATCATAAGCATATGTTAGTAATGAGATTAACTAATTCCTCTACCCAACATTTAAAATCTAGCATTGTTCCCAATGCACATAAATGATAAAAGCATAAGTGTGGAATAAAGGGATTAGAAAAATACTCACAACTAGGGCCACGAGGGTCCAGCTTCTCCCTGACGACGAGTTTTCCTCGGGGTCTCTCCTCCTGCCTGCGAACACGGTGAACCTTCGAGTCAACAAGAAGGGTCTATCATCTAAGGGGAACACATCAAGGAGATGATGGTGTGAATCCCTTCCTCGAATTCACCAAGTTTGTGGTCGGCTATTTCCTACTCTGACTTGGACTGCTGAAGGTGTTTATAGATTTACTGGTAGTGCTGATGGATCAGCTGGAATTGCTGGCCGACACCCAGCTGGAACTAGTTAAATCTACCCTCAAAATGAGCAAACCTATCAAGCACTATGGTGTTTTTCTACTGTAGGTAAGCTACCTATTGGTTTAGATTGGGTGTATCTTGCTGCTCTACGTGGGGGAGTGACTCTGGCCTCAGTGGCGGCTATCGTAGAGGATGGTCCCCTGTCTATAGTGCAGACCAAAAGTTCTTGCTATGCTCTAGGTCTGGCAGTATGAAAATCTTGCCGACTGGTGTGTCCTTAGTGATGGCCACCCTATCAGGTTGGGGAAGTCTCATGAACATGACATGACTTTTTGCCCCGTGCATTAAAATATAGCTATCCAGAGCATCATACAACATCTTGGAGTCGAGTAGCTTGTCAACAGAAAGGTAGCAGTCATGCTTACCTGAAACATACTTGGATGTGCTCGGCGGTTGTATCCTCACCTCGTAGGAAATAAGGGTAACTAATCTTCCCAAAATTATCATCCCATTGTCCGTGTTTGAAAACTCGATGCATCTGTTGACCCATAAATCTATCCAGTTTGGATAACCCTGTCAAGCAGACGTCATCACCCAGAGACACTTCACAAAGGTACTGGGACACTTAGTGACTTTTCCCTAACACAACACTTCCATGAACAGTAATCGATGGGCAATACACAAAGCTTAATGGACAATGGGGGAGGTCTTGTCAGTACTTCCTATTGCTCTCCTGGTGATCACTGACCAAAAGATCATCTCTTAGAAACTAGAGGCATTTGCGAAATCACCAATCCCTGTCCCAAGCTCCCATCCAAAATCTCGGATAAGGTCTCATAATTTACCCCATATGCCACATAATTTAGGCAAAATGAGATATATTTCCCATCCGCCCATTCCTCCTTCTTAAGTGTGTCAAGGAACTCAAGTGTGAGAATAGTGTAGGTCAACACATTCTTGTAGAGAAAACCGTCCAAGCCAATATTCTTAAATAATTGCAGAACAGGTTTCCATAATTCCAATTTCTCATTCAAAGTGTCATGTTGGGAAAACTTTGTTGACAGAAGTGTACGGTTATGAGCAACCATGTTTTCCCACCTTCTAGCATATTGTCTATAATACCGGTCAACCCCATGTGGTCAACCGCAGGAGGTCAGGATGAACTAGAAACAACGGTGGTTCTATCTTTTTTGAGGCCATAAGATATCTAACAACAAGAACACACTCCAAAAATCAACAAAGATACACTATGTCACAAAATTTCAGAAAGTGTCACAAAGTATCACAAAAAAGAGTAGCAAAGTGTCACAAAGTTTCACAAACCTCAATCACAAAATAATCATCCTCAATATGCTACTAGCTCACCAACACTAAAAAAACAAAAAATTCAATACCACATCACAAATGGTGTTACGCAATCCCAAACTATAACATTAAATAAAATCTCAGGAACAACCTAGAGAGTGAGAAGTGTTACCGTGCAAGTGATGGGAGGAGTTATTAGAACAGCAATAAACCAAATGTACGTAAGAGAGGTTGAGTTTGACCAAAAATTCAACAACCCTAAATTTCTAGGGTTCTTAACTTTTTAAATCAATTTTATTTGGGAAAATGGGAAGGATTTAGGTGATGGGGATGTGGAGGAGTGGAAGGAGGATGCAGAAAGGAGAATTTCGGTCAGAGGAGGGGGTTGAGGCGGCAGATTTCTGGCGAGAAGGGTGGAGGAAGAGATGTTGATGGTCGAGGAAAAGGAATAAGAGAGGAAAGAAATGGGTGAGAGAATGAAATGGAAAAGAGAAATGCTGGGTTTCTGAAATGCAGATTGCTGTGGGCCAAAATATATACTGAGGCCAGCAGTGGTTAAATGATGGGTCTCTAATTTTCATCCGCAGCATTATTTTAAATACCTGTGCTGCGATCCGCGGCATATATTGCGGCCCGCAGAGACAAAACTGATTCGCTGCAATAATTGACCCATTTTAGCTATGGGCGGCAGTATATGTTTTGGCCCACAGAGAAAAAAACTACATTTTGGATTCGTTTTCCTCAAAATTCTCCATTTTTGGCCTCCAAAATTCCTCAAGAGCATCCTAATCCTTCAAAAACAAAAACAAAGCAAACCTAACATAATATTGCTCCAACATCAAATTGGAATTTTTTCATAATCTTTAAAATAAAACAAAGCACTAAAAATTATACTTAAATAAAAATAAAATAACACTTGCATCGACGGAATATCCCGGACTAACAAAACTAAGTTTATTTAATGTTATTGGCATGACTTATTCAAAAAGCTACAAAAATGAAGCTAAATCAACGGAATTGCATCAATGGCACCCAGATGATCAAAACCAAGTTTATTTAACCTCATCGGCATGACGTATTCACTTCCCTAAGCCTCTACTCACTAACCGGGTCATCGAGGAGTGTTTTCTCGACTAGTTCCGGTTAAAAACTCTCATAATAGGGCTTCAAACTATGGCTATTTACTTTGAAGAGTTTAGAAGTCTCCTCGCTCATAATCTAAACTGCTCCATGCGGGAAAATTTTATCACTATAAAATGGCCAATCCACTTTGACCGCATATTCCCCAAAATAACCAAAGGCGTGATTGGAATGGAAGGCCTTTTTAACCAACGTCAAAGTTCTTTATATTGATTAAATTTTCATTTTGGCCTTGGTTTTCTCCTTGTAAATTTCGATGTTTTCATCGGAGTCAATCTAAATATTTTCAAGCTCTTGCAACTAAAGATTTCGGTGCACACCGGTCTCATCGAAATTCATATTGAAGCCTTTTACAGCCCAATATGCATTGTGTTCAAGCTCAACCGGTAGGTGACATGGCTTCCCAAAAACTACCTGATATGGAGACATTCCAATTGGGGTCTTATAGGCCATTCTATGCGCCCACAAAGTATCATCTAGCCGAATGTTCCAATCCTTCCTATTAAGGTTAACCGTTTTCTCAAGGATTGATTTGATTTCTCGATTGGAGATCCCAACTTGGCCATTCAATTATGGGTGATAGATTGTGGAGGTTTTATTGGTTACCCCATACCTCTTCATCAAAGCCTCGATTATGCAATTAAAAAAGTGGGTCCTTCGGTCACTAATCATGGAGCGGGGGATTCCGAACCGAGAAAAGATGTTCGCTTTCAAGAAATCCGCCACCACTTTTGAATCATTGGTCCTAGCGGAATTTTCCCTGACCCACTTGGACACATAATTGACGACAAGAAAAATACAAGTGCAACCAAAAGAATTTGGGAAGGGTCCCATGAAGTCAATCCCCCATACATAAAAAAATCTCACAATACAAGATTCTTGTTTGTTTGTTTGTTGCATTTCATTACTTTGGGAAATATTTCCCGTTCTTTGACACTTGTCACAGGATTGACAAAACCTATAGGAGTGTTTCATCATGTGAGGCCAATAGAGATGCTTACTAACAACTTCAAAGCGGTTCTCTAGGGACCAAAGTGCCCACCACATGCAAGAGAGTGACACATATTTAGAATTGAACCTACTTCACTCTCCGGGACACATTTCCGGATCATTTGATTTGGGCAATGCTTCCATAAATATGGATCTTCCCACACATAGTACTCAGCATCACATTTCAACCTATCCCTTTGAGCCTTAGAGAAATTTGGAGGAAATTGGCAGGAGACAAGAAAATTAACTAGACTGGCATACCAAGGGTGAGTCTCTCTAATTGCAAACAAGTATTCATTGGGAAATTATACCCGGATGTCTCCTCCCTAGGCTTCTCAATAGCACTCCCCGACTCATTAATCAATGTCAATCAACTTAGATGACCGGCCACTACATTTTCACTCCCTTTCTTATCTCTCACCTCTAAGTCAAACTCACTTAAGAGAAGTATCCATCTAATGAACCTAGGCTTGGCTTCCCCCTTGGTCATTAAGTGGCGAAGGGCCACATGGTCCGTGAAGACAATGACCTTTGTACCAAGCAGGTATGACCAAAATTTCTCAAGAGAGAATACTACCGCCAATAACTTTTTCTCCGTGGTGGAGTAATTGCGTTGTGCATTATTGAGAGTTATTGAGACTTAGTATATAGCATGAGGGATTATCCCTACCCTTTGACCTAGGATAACACCAATGGTATTGTCACAAACATCAGACATAATCACAAAAGGGAGATCCTAATTAGGGGGTTGAATAATAAGGGCGGAAACAAGCATTGCCTTCAAAATTTTGAATGCTCTTTGGCATTCTAGGTCAACCATAAAATCCGCCTCTTTTTGCACCAATTTGAACAAAGGAGAGGCAATCTTAGAAAAGTCCTTAATGAAATACCGGTAAAAACCTACGTGACCTAGGAATGACCTAATTCCTCTAACATTCGAGGGGTATGTTGAGGATTAGATCGTGTTAAACTTAGCTTTGTCTATATCAAGACCTTGGGAATCGACCACATGACCCAATACAATGCCCTTTTGAACCATAAAGTGGCATTTTTGGAGTTTAATACAAGATTGCTTTCAATGCATCTCATGAGCACTAATGATAGATACATTAAAAAACTATAAAAGAACCTCTATGAATGGTGAAATCGTCCATAAAGACCTCCAAAAAGTGCTTAACAAACTCCAAAAAAAATGCTAACCAAGCACCTTTGGAATGTGCCGGGAGCATTGCATAGACCAAAATTCATGCGCCTAAAAGCAAAAGTGCCAAAAGAGTATGTGAAAGTGGTTTTCTATTGATATTCCAGGGCTATGGAAAATTGGAAATACACGGAATACCCATCTAGAAAATAGCAAAAAAATCGCCTGGCAATCCTCTCAAGCATTTGATGAATAAATGGTAGAGGGAAGTGGTCTTTCCAAGTTACCGCATTCAACCTACAGTAATCAATACACACTTTTCAACCATTATACACATGAGTGGGGACCAAGCAATACCTACTCCGAACAAAAAAAACCAAAGAGAAAAAGAAAATAAAAATAAGTAGCAAATACTTACACAAAATATGCCTAAAAACTAGAAAAAATATACGTCTCTTCCCCGACAACGGTGCCAAAATTTGGGAGATCGTCGCAGTACCACTTAAAGATAAAATTATAATCCATAAATTCTTACTAAATACAACTAAGTAGATAGTTTGGCAAGTTAAGTCGTCCACAAAGAAGAGGGATATTCCTAAAGGTTCATGCATACAAGGGCGAGTATAGGCCTAGATTTATATATATACATAGATATAAAAGCAAGTAAAAAGGGGGGTTTTGGTTGGTCGGTTTCCTAAGTTATGAAAGTAAAAATAACATAACTAGCAAAGTCAAGTAACTATGCTAATCATGCAACAACCTAAGAAAAAGAGTAAAAACTACAAAGGTAGAGCCTCGGGGCAATAGATTTCCACTTCCAAACCACTTATAGATCATAGAACCATTCACTCATCCTATCACATTCATTACCTATGGGGAATGTTATCACTTGTGTTTCAAAG
>JAULKM010068679.1:0-12030 GCA_032355605.1 Rubia tinctorum
CACCAACCCTAGCTTCGCCCAGCCACCACCCACACACCCTCCACAGCCCATCTGCCACCAACCATAGCTCCGCCCAACCACCACCATCATCCCCTCCACGGCCCGCCCGCTACCACCCCTAGCTCTGTCCACCACCACCCCTAGCTCCGACCACCACTGCCTACTCCCTCCACAACCCAACCTCCACCACCCTTAGCTCCTCCCACCACTGCCCAGCTCTGCCTGACCACCACCCCCTTCCCACTTCACAGCCCACCTTCCACCACTCCTAGCTCCGCCCACCATCGCCCAGCCCACGAGAGAACCCTAGTCTAGACACCACCATAGCTGCACCAACCAACAACTCAGCCCATTCAAACTTATAAATTCATATTAGGAAAGAAGAGGGTGGGCAACGAAGAAGAAGAGGGAAGAAGAGGGTGGGAAGAAATAGGTTAGGGTTTAGGATTATGGGGTATAATAGTCAATTTACCTTTTTATATCCTTTTTTAAGGTGTAAATTGACTTTTTAACCAATTCCGACCCTAAGGTTCCAGAATGGACACGTTTACACTTACACTTACTATTACTATCTTATATTATATCTACCAAAATGGATCACTCTGCTTGCCTTAGATAGTATCTTAGCAAGCAAAGAGTGATCATAACCCCGATCTCCCTTCACCGCTGCCCTAACCCCAATCTCCCTAACCCTGCTCTTTGCCTCTCAGCGGCATCCACCATTGCCTTTGCAAAAATCTAGGGCGAGTAGCATCCACGTCGCAACGTCTTTGAACGAGAGGGGAAAAGGGGGAGGAAGAACGCAGGTGGAAGAAGGTGGAAATGGGTGGTGAATTTGTTGGCTGAAAATGTGGAAGAAAGGTGCAGAATCGATTTTTGTTTGGAAAATGAGGAAGAAAGGTGCAGACCCACTTGTAATGAATATCATCAGCTTTAATGAAAGGTGGAGACCCACTCCTCCACCATTTCATTGACCCACTCGGAAAATGAGAAAAAAGTGGAAATCATTCCATTTTTTGTTTTTTTCATTTTTAAATTAGGGATAAGTTTGTCATTTCACATTATTCCAGTCAATTCGCTGTTGACTAATAAGTCAACCAAATCCAAGGTTATTTTGCCACTTTCTAAAATTGTAGGGTTATATGGTCACTTTCATCGTAAAGTCATGGGCATTTTAGCACTTAACTCATAATGAAATCACCCACTATTAGTTTCCTAATCAGCTACATTTTCAAAATGTTCAAAAATTGTTTGTTATCTATATAGAACCTATAAAAGGGGACTTTTAAAACTTGGTTGACAAAGGGTACATTTGCAAATTGAATAAACTTCCTCAATTATTTTGAATTCTATTGGGTCTCTTTTGTAAATAACAAAGTCTTCAGGCCTTGATTAAAGTTTTCTTCTTTCAGATAATTAATTGCCAGTTTCTGTAGAGACATGATCTCTATCAAAATTCAATCAATTGGATCCTTGTCTCTTGAGATTGTGGAATTTGTCAGCTTCTGTGAGAGCTGACAAAAATTATCAGGTCGGTGTCACTCTTCAATCACTGAGTCGATCTTCTCTTTATGTATCCGACTGAAGGTAATTTTCTTGTCTCCTGATCACTTCTTCTTCGTTCGCTTGTCATGCTTCTGGGTCGGTTTCAAATATAGTTTTGGCTAAATTGATCAGGCCATTTGGATTCTCCTTTCCCTCAAGGTGTGTAGTTGGGTAAAATTCAGTCCTCAGTGTCCGTTTTTCTTACATTGAATAAAACTGATTGTTATTGGTCTTGTTTGCCTGCTGGTTTTACAGCTAATGAATCGAACAAGTAAAAGGTGAAAGGCTTATGCTGAAATTCTAGCTGAGGAAAAGGCGAGAATGCTCGCTAGGCGGAGGCTTGCTTATGCAAACAAAAGAAAGGATGCACTTGAAATAGGCAGTCTCACGAATGTCCCATTAAGCAATAATGGGTTGGAAGATTCCCTCACCGGCTTATCTGTTGGTTAGTTTGTGATTTAGTTTTTGTTTAATTTTTTGGTTTCTGTGTATGATTTACATAATTTCCTTATCTGTTGATTGGTTCAAGGTTTGGGTTTTTTCCCTTTTATGGTTGTTGTCTATAATTAAAAGAAGCTGAATGTTTTTTAGTTCCTCTTTCCTCTGTAAATGTTTGTTTGTTTTTATTTTGTGGTTTCTTCCTATCTGAATTTGTGTTTGGTTAAGCAGGCATGAGTAAATCAACCGACGTTGAGTTAGGTCCTGGTTCTTTTGTATGTTAGTTACTAATATATGCAAAGGAAAATATGACATTAACAAACCTGACTAGCTATTGATTTTTAGCTTGTGAGGTTCTAATGTTCTCTGAGTGTACTTTTATTGGTGGCTGGTAGTTTATCCTGCTTATTATTGGTGTGGAGGAAAATGAGCAAGGAAATTTGCCATTTACAAACCTACTTAGGTGCTAACTTTCAGCTCTGTGAAGTCTTAATATTGCATGATTGTATTTTTGCCAATGGCTGGTAGTTTATGCAGTTGAAGAATGTTGTAGAGGAAAGTGTACATTAAACTGTGAAGAAAATTAGATCTTTGACCATTTGAAATGATTTCCATATTTGCTGCTTTGAAACCACTTACTTAGCTGCCAGCAATATTCCAAGTTATTTTGTCAGAGATATACATGACCTAAATTTTAGTTATAGAAGGTTAAGGCATTTGCTGAAACACACAAAGAAAAAGGTTTTAAGAACTGAGGAGATAAACATGTGAAGGAGGTGCTATTTTTTAGCCTCTGCCCAATTGAGCCTCATTATGTCATGGTTTTTTTTATATTAGGTATTCCATGTGCGTAAGACCTATCTTTGCCTGAAGGTAGGTATTTATACAAATCAATGGAATGAAATTAGGACTATTTGTGTAAACAATATGGAAAGTGTTGCTGTTTCAGTGAAACATAGCAGAGCAAACAAATAGTAAAATTTGGGTGTTGTTTTTTGCAGTCTTTCTTACTTCCGTTGAGGAGTTGAATTTCAACTTTTTAAGGACTGTTTAATATCGTTCTTGCATTTGGTGTATTTGTTTCTCTATAGATATCTGCAGCTGACTTTCTCTGCTTATCTTTGGTAAATTTTATCACGCCTTTAGAAAAGCTGTAACGCAAATTTGTTTAGGTATGCTACGATGTGGTTAAGAGTTGTCTTGATCTTCAGCTATAGATTTATATAAATTGAAGGAATGTAACTAGGCCAGTTTGCATAAAGTATATGGGTAGTGTTTGTATTTGAATGGCTCTAGGCAGAGATAACAAATAGTCAACTTAGGCTGCTATTTTTTCCCGTGTTGCATTGCCATTGTCCGTTACTAACTATTCGTTTGCATGGATTCTGATTATACACTATGTATTTCCCTTGCATTCATTATTTTTTTTAATGCTTTAATATGTGCCCATTGATATACACATCATCCTGTGTCAGCAGCTAAGATAACTTTTTCTGCACCGCAATATGTCAAGCCATATGTTTTCTCCTGTCCATAATTCATTCCTCTAAGAAATTTATAGGGAGATTACACACAAAAGGATGACAATGTACAGATAACCTTGAAATGGAGGGTATTTTTAGGAACACTGTTTGTATGTATGAGGGATTTGATATCAGGAAAGTTACATCTACTTCCTTTGCTGGAAACAGCACTTTAGGCGCATTTGTGAGAGGCCATGTGGTGATAAATTTTAGTCAAAAGACTTAGCAAACTTTTCCTGTTTAACTGTGTGTTTGTTTTTATTGTGTGGTTTCTTCCTCTTTGAATCTGTGTTTGGTTAAGCAGGCACGAGTAAATCAACCGTCGTTGAGTTAGGTCCTAGTTCTTTTGCGTGTTAGTTACTAATATATGCAGAAGTAATATGACATTAACAAACCTGCCTAGACATTAGATTTCACCTCTGTCAAGTTCTAATGTTGTCTGATTGTTCTTTTTTTTAATGCCTCGTAGTTTATCTACCTTATTATTGATGTGGAGGAAAATGAACAAGGAAATTTTCCATTATCGAACCTCTCTAGGCAGTAATTTGTAGGTTTGTGAACTCTTAATATTGGTTGATTGTTTTTTTGTTAATGGCTGGTAGTTTATGCAGCTGAAGAATGTTGCAGAGGAAAGTGAACATTGAACTGTAGAGAAAAATACATCTTTGAGCATTTTAAATTATTTCCATATTTGCTTCTTTAAATCCACTTACTTACCTGCCAGCAATATTCCAAGTTCATTTGTCAGAGATGTAGTTAACCTAAATTTTAGTTACAAGAGGTTAAGCCATTTCCTGAAACACACAGAGAAAAAGAGTTTGAGCACTGATAAGGCAAAAATGTGTAAGCGGTGCTGCTTTCTAACCTCTGACCAACTGAGCCTCATTATGTCATGGTTTGCTTTATTTTGCATTCAATGTTGAATGTGCGTAAGAGCTACTTTGTTCTGGAGGCATGCATTTATACCAATAAATGGAATGTAATTAGGCGTGTTTATGTAAGCAATATGGAAAGTGTTGCTGTTTTGGTGAAACAAGGCAGAGCAAACAAATAACCAAATTGAGGTGCTGCTTTTTGTCGTCTTCCCCGCTTCATTATGGAGTTGAATTTCTTCTTTTTAAAGATTGTTTAACATCTTACATTTGGTGCATTAGTTTCTCTATTGATATTTGCAGCTGACTTTCTCTGCTTATCTTTGATAAATTTTATCAAGGCTTTAGAAAAACTGTAATGCGAATTAATCTAGGTATGCTACGGTGTGGTAAAAAGCTGCCTTGATCTTCAGCTATAGATTTATACAAATCGAAGGAATGTAACTAGGCCAGTTTGTATAAAGTATATAGGTAGTATTTGTTTTTCAATGGCTCTAGGCAGAGATAACAAATAGTCAATTTAGGCTGCTAATTTTCCCCGTGCTGCGTTGCCATTACTTGTTGCCAACTGTTTGTTTGCATGAATTCTGATTATACGCTATGTATTTGCGTTGTGTTCATTATGTTTTTCACTTTTTTTACTGCTTTAATGAGTGGTTGTTGATGTACACATCATCTTGCATAGGCAGTTAAGATAAATTTGTCTGCATCGGAATATGAGAGGCCATGTTTTTTCGTGTCCATTATTCATTTCTCTAAAAAAAATTGTAGGGAAATTATTGACGAAAGGATGACAATGTACACAGAGACTCGAAATGGAGGGAAATTTTATTAGCACTGTTTGTTTTTAGGAGGGATTTGAGATCATAAAAATTAAATCTACTTCCTTAGCTGGCAATAGCACTTCAATCGCATTTGTGTGAGACCATGTTGTCATAAATTTTAGTCAAAAGACTTAGCAAACTTTATGTAACGGACAGGAAAATTTTGTAAAGGAGTAAGAAATTTACAATGTAAATGAGTTCCAGTTTGTTAGCCTATCAAGCATTGAGGATCATAACGTCAAGGCTTGTTTTTTTAATTACGTCCTCCATGTACTTAGGACTTATCTTGATCTGGAACCACACATTTATATCAATGACCAGAACATTGTTTTGCCGAGATTATATAAATAATATGGAAAGTCTTGCTTTTTGTATGAAGCTAGACAGAGAGTGCTTACAGTAAACTTAGCCTGTTGATTTTCTCGGTGTAAATGATTTCCATTATGAAATGATTTTTTATTCCCATCAGATTGTACAATACTATTCGTGCAGTAGAATGATTCCTTGCTCTACAAAGAAGGCTGCAGTAAATGAATTAGTGATATGTTGATTACTTTTAATGTGTAAATTACAACTTGTATATAGATTTCTTCTCTGCATTGTTGGTGTTTTTATGCAATTCTCCGTTTCCATAAATTCTGAAAGATAATTTTTGGTATGACAGATAACATTGGTATGGTTTGCAGAGATAGCCTTTTGTTCTTTTCAGGAAAATTCTTAATAGTTCAGTAATTTTAGCCTTGTTGATGTAATTAGGATTCCTATGATGAACTGCCTAATTTATTGAAAGTTTTTGGCTGCAACCTAGCCTGTTCTACCAATTTCGGCTGGTTTTTTTAGCAACCTAACTTTTTTTTTGCCTTCAATCGGAAATTTTTATAAAATATTTAACCATCATCCTTTGGCATGGGTTGTTGTGTTAAATTTGTCCAGTAAAGTTAGAGTTTGTTGCTGACATATCTGAAGTTAACATATTTCCGCTGAACGTGTCGATGTGGCTTTCCTATAATGATGCTTTGTAATTTGCAATTGCTTGATTGATTGAACTGATGTTTTGCCTGGAAATATTATCTTTACGTATTACTCTGCCCGTTCATCACTGGTCTTTTCTTTATGCAATTATTTTTTTGCATTAATTCTGCTTAGGTACTATGTATTTTGGTGACATTGAATATGTTGTTTATATTTTAACTAATTTTATATTAATTATGTTGTACACATCAAACTGCCCTTACAGTAGTTTATTAAAGAAATGCACAAGTTACTTTTAAAAGTATTTTCCATCATTGATTGCGCAAGTTAAGAATTCCTAGAAAACTTGTGTAAAACTATAACTTCTATGCATATATGTAGATCGTAGCCATGTATGTAATGAATTATAATGTGTTTTGTTTTTGTGATTATGTAGAAATGAATTCTGCTCTTTTTGGCTGCCATTTAGATTCAGTGAGTCTTTTCTTCTATGAATAAAACTAAATCTGCCTGCCTTACTCTCTCCTGCACCAATGTTTTGAGCAACAAATTGTCGTGATGAATGTTGTGTCTTATGGCTTATATCCTCAAACAGTTATGCATTATATATTGGTGTCTAATTTTTTGGTATATTTTTTATAATATTTTCATTATATATTAATTTGTTGTTTGCCCTTGTCTCAAACCCTTGTGCTGGAAAATGGTGTTGGCTCTGAAATTGTTAAGCGTTTGGTTAGTCGTTAACATTAACTATTAAATATGAGTGGATGGAAGTTTATATTGTTGTTTTCAGGAGTCTACATTTTAGATATGCAATGGGAATTGTTTGATTGTTTTTGGATTGGATTAGACTCTATTAGCCATAATGGAAAACAAGATGAAGTTACTAGAACATATAAATTGCACAAGTAGAAGCAGTTGACAGTGAAGGAAAGCGAGATGGAGATTAGGCATGTCAATGTAAAGGTTTTAGTGAAATTTTGTAGGATAAGCCTTTTAGCTTTCATCTGGTTAACAAGATTAATTAAAAAAATTTGTTTGCCATGCCCCATCATCTTCTTTGGATTATACCTCATGTGCTCTTGCAAGTTACAAATTTGAGTGCTAGACTGAAATTTTTTTAATCCTTACTCAACTAGCTTACATTGCCAATTTTTAAGGTTCAACATAAAGTAGTAAATGTGGTAGGAGCTAATTAGCAAAAGTTTTCGTAAACATTATCTAAACTTGCCTTTTATGCTTTGAAGTTTTGCTCTGCTATAACCCTAATTAATATGCCTTGGACTTGGAAACATTGTATGTTCTTATCAAAAGTCAAAACCTTGAAAACAGCTTGGAAATAAGGATGAACATTTATGCCATTACAGGAGGTAGCCGTATTTTATATATTTACCAGCGTGACATTTGGCACGACCCTTGTTTTTCATCACTACAGCATCAAATAGATAGATAAGTATTATCAAAAATACAAGAATTGAGTCACTTGTGTATGAACTTGTCAAAATAATAGAATACGGTAACTTTGCTACCGATGATGTTAAGTGAACTTAAGTTGTGTCTTTCCATGCTCTAAAGATCTGGGGTGTTGGCTGTGAAATTTATTTTTAACTTATAAAACTTAACTCAATATTCCATGATATAAATGAATACAACAGTGCAGGCAATATTAAAATCTGGTTGCAAGAAAAGTTACAAAAAAGAATAACTATGTTTGAGTTCATTATTTGTTGTTATCTCCGTTCCTATATCACCAACACCCTTCTGCTGATTATTTATTTAGAATATGAAGAGCTTTTGCGTTCATTGTATGCCCACCTAAAAGAAAATAAACTCAGTTTTTCCATTTTTTAGGTATTTTGTAAAATCTTTGGTTGTTTTTACTTCCTACATCATTAGGAGACTGAGTAGCTGAACATATAAATTGAACATTTAATGCAAGGCACAATAATAGGTTAGATTTGTTATGTATTTTTTAAGTTTTGTTAAATCTGTCGTTTTCTCTTCTTCTCCCTGAGTATTGTTTCATTTTCAAAACCTCCATTAACTCTCATTTTGAAAATTATAGTTTTCCTCATTGTTGGCCTTTTCTTGCAATTATCAGCAAGTGTTTATGATGATGGTTTTGCAGTTCCAGAGATCCAGTCTGTGACCTTTTCAAAACCATCCATGATGGACACTATGGAGCCATCCTCTATTCATGGTGATCTACTTGGTCAGCGTCAATCTCATGAACAGCAATGTCTTCTCCCTCAGCCACTGTTAGCTCAAACTTGCGATGCAGGTTTCTCCGACTTCCATGATTATGATTGACAGTTTCTTTCATGGTTGTTTTGGTTGTAAGTCATCTTCATGCTAGGAGAAAATGTCTTTATCTAATCTATCTTCAAATTTGAAAGTGTGCATAAGTAAATGAAGATGGCTGCTGTAATTTTAGTTTGAGGAAAATTTAGGTTAATGCAATGCCCATTTTCAGTATTGTTTTGTCATCTGAAGATGAGATTTTTTTTACCATGTTTGATTACCGACATTATGTGTTAAAATTTGTGTAGGTGTAAATTTATCTACTCTTTGCTTTACTTTTAAATAAAAGACAAGAGATTTTTAATTCCAATTTAGGTCGAAAGTCAATGATGGGAGTGAATATAATAGCACAAACATCAATGAAAACCTGGTGAAAGAAACCTGAGAGAGGAATAATAATTATGGTTAGGTGTGTATCATTATTTATTGGTATCTATGTTTCCGTATCATCACCATCTTTCTGGTGATTACGTATTTGAAATATGGACAACTTTTATATTTGTTGTATGGACTAATAAATAAAAGTAGACTCAGTCTTCTCATGTTCTAAATTTTGAAGCTCAATACTTTGTTTTTTTACTTCCCACTTCATTAAGAAACTAAATGGCTGAGCATGTACGTTGAATGAATACTGCCAGTAAAGATGATAAATATGATTTGTTATGTGTTTTTATATTAGTATTTTACCTCCGCCTTTATATTCTTTCCCATAAGTACAATTTCATTTTTAGAGCCTTCATTATTTCTCAATCTGTAAGAGTTGAATGCTATTTAGTGTTGCACATTTTTTAAATTTTCAAAGAGCACTTATAATGGTCATTTTATTGTTTCAGAGATCCACTCTCTTAGTTTACCAGATTCAGTCATGATGCAGACTATAGAGTCATCCTCTATTCATGGTGATTTGCTTAGTAGGCAAAATTCTCATGAGCAGCAATGTGGTTATTCTGAACTATCATTGGCTCAACCTTATGTTGCAGGTTTTTCCAAATTCCCTAAATATGATTATTCGGTTTTTTCATGGTTATTTTGTATGTTCCTATTTTCGCTGTTAGGAGTAACTGTTCTACAATACTATATTTTCAGAACAAAAAATATACATGTACTAATGAAGTTGGTGGCTGTAATTTTTAATTTACGAAAAATTAAGTTAATATAACGGCCATTTTTAATATTGTTTCTTTCCAATTGGTATGGGATTAAATATTTCCATGTTCGACTTACACATTATGTTGTACCATTCACCAAGGCTACTGTTTTGTTTGCACTGTTCTGAGTTAAACCATGTTCTTAATGCTTTGGTTCATTTGGTTTATGTAGAATAAATGTCTTCTTTATTTTGAATCTTAACTTTTTTTAAAGTACGTGCTATAAATTGAGGGGTTTCCCCCCATACATACATTCACATTATCTATTTTACGTGTAGAGCAGAAATCTTATTTGATGTTCGTCTAGACATTCACATCGGCAGTGAAATTCTGTAATTAGTTAATTGTCATATGCTACATTTTAATATTTCCCTACCATTAGTTAAATAGTTTTTATCCCCACCTGTAAAGTTTGGTGTGATATTGCGGCTGATTTTTCCTGCTCATCTTACATATCTTGTTGCCAATTTTATTAGGAGCTAGAAAATTAATATGTGGTTTTCCACTTGATTCTTTCTTATCATCTTTCGTTTATTGTTGCATTTTTTATTAGTGAATAGGATGTTATCCTCTCAAGGGGAAAATAACTACTTTTAGGTTAGTAAATCAGCTAGATTGCTCCCTGGGGTTTGCCCTTGTGTGCACTGTGGTGCTAAACGTTTTTATGTTGACCCTCAGAATTTCTGTTGTGCTTCTGGTGAGGTATATTTAGTGTCCATACCTATGACAGCCTGTATTCGAGAATTATTGGTTGGGAAGGATGAAATATCAGTTAATTTTAGGAGGTATATTAGAACATATAATAATAATTTATCCTTTACAACCTTTGGTGCACGCTATGATACTTCTCTAATGGCCAATGTTAGCGGTGTCTACACTTTTAAAGTTCATGGCCAGATTTATCATTTTCTGCAGCCTTTAAAATGCACCGTTGAATATAGTCCTTCTGGTGTCCATCTCTATTTCTTTGATACTAATCATGAGTTAGAAGTACGTTGTGCATCATATGTTGCATTTGAAGCTGAAATAGTTAAGTTGTTAATGACAAAATTAAGTTCAAACTCGTACTGCCAAATTTTTAAATCCTTAAGAATCATTCCTTGCTTGGCATCAGCAAATTTTGTCCTGAATGGTAACCCAACCCTTGATCAGCGTGTATATAATCTTTTATTAGCATCTCAAGTGGCAGCTGTTTATGTTGAGCTTCCAGATCCACAAAATGACTGTACTATACCTATAAATGTCTAAGATTCTTTGAACAAGGGTTATGCTATTAAGCATTACTACGGATGATATGATCCATTGCAGTACCCTATTTTATTTCCTAGAGGTCAGAGTGGTTGGAACGTAAATATTAAGAGATTGAGAAGGAGAAATAGAGCATGGACGGATGATCTAACCCGTACATTTAACTTTCAGTCTCCTGAGGCATTTATCTCAAATGAAGAAACAGGTTTGAATCAACTCTTTTTAACTTTATAGTGCATGATGAATTATGCTTTTTATTCATTTAAATTCTTTGTCCTGGTAGTAACTTTTTAATGATCCATTTTTTTAGTTGTACACAGTGAAAAGAATAATAAAGATACTGTCACTGCCCGGGAATATTAATGTAAGCAGGTTAGAATTTCTCAGACATAAACAATCAGATACTCGAACTGAAATGTTACGAGGTATTGTTGATGGTTTGAGGGATGGTTTGGATGTGGGTTCTGTGCTGGGTCATCGTGTTGTTTTACCGGCTTCATTTATTGGTGGGCCTCGGGATATGAAACGTAGTTACCTTGATGCTATGACTATAGTTCAGAAGTTGGGGAAACCGGATTTTTTTTGACAATGACTTCTAACCCCAATTGGGTTGAAATAAAATCCAACTTGCTATATGGCGAGACAGCAAATGATCAACCTGATTTACTAGCCCATGTTTTCAAAGCCAAAGTTGAGCTATTGAAAGTAGATATGATCAAGAAGAAGCTTTTGGGACAATAGAATCAATTATCTATGTTATTAAGTATCAATTATCTACATTGCCATATGCTGGTTATTCTAAATCTGGATCAAAGCCTTTATGACCCGAGGCATATGATAGGATAGTGTGTGCTAAACTACCGGATCCTGAGTTGGAGCCACATTTGTATGAAGTTGTCTCTAAGCACATGATTCATGGTCCTTGCGGTGTTTATTATCCTAAAAGCCCGTGCATGAAAGATGGAATGTGTAAGTATGGTTATCCGAAGGAATATAGAAATATCACTTGTCATGCTCAAGATGGCTACCCATTGTACCGTCGTAGAAATGATGGTCGTACCATTCGGGTTAGAAACTTGGACCTGGGAAACCAATGGGTAGTTGGGTACAATAAATATTTGTCGTCAACTTACGATTGTCATTTAAACGTAGAGATATG
>JAULKM010068689.1:0-45563 GCA_032355605.1 Rubia tinctorum
GTATGGAGGTAGTTTTAGTAGGGGTGATGCGAGTATGGGTATGAAAATCATACCGGTTTGGGCAGTGATTTAGGCATGGAGATTAGTTTATGCCATACCCATCCCTCTGCCCCTCTCCACTAAACCCATTATATACCCGCTAATTTAATATAAATTGAATTATTATTTATCCATATTGCATATATTTTACCTATAATATTTTCATGTAAATATATTTATTAATTTTAATTTAAAAGTTACTATAAAAAGTGAATTTAAACTATTTTTGGAGTTGTAAGTGAGATGAGTATAATGGGTA
The DNA here is from genome assembly GCA_032355605.1 of Rubia tinctorum. NCBI lineage: Eukaryota > Viridiplantae > Streptophyta > Magnoliopsida > Gentianales > Rubiaceae > Rubia > Rubia tinctorum. Next base: position 299 of record JAULKM010068689.1, read on the forward strand.
TGAAGTGGATAGGGAGACCCAAATGGGTAATGGGGCGGGTATGAATTTTGTATAGTACCCGATGAGGCAGGATGGATTTTAAAGTTGTACCCGTCATAAGTAATGGGGCGGGTATGGGTATGAAAATTTTAGGTGGGCATGAGTATTGAGGTACCATAATCCTTACCCGCCCTGCCCCATTTCCATCCCTATCTGTGATGCTCAAATTTGTGGATAAGAAGGTCAAACCAAACCCCAACTCGCGGAATGTGTAAACATGCATGGTCCTTGACTCTCACACATTCCCTCATCTCCAAATCACCCATCTCTTCCCTACCACCCTCAAATAACACCTGGATCTATTTACCCTCAAACCACTTGAAACATAAAATTTGAAACCAAAGGGGTACACTTTTACTGTAATTTTAATGCTTTATTCGATTGGTTGTGTAAGAAAGTGGTTGTGATTGGACTTTCTTGATAGACGTTGCGGGTAGAGTATATTGTGGTGTTGGTAGTTTATTCATTAGATCCTATAATTGTGCCATAAAGCGTATATTTTTGCGTTTGTTTCTCATTGTGAGGGTTCTCTCATTCCTCTCCTTGACATGTTCTCTAGACTGTGTATATGAATTGAGAACAATGCAATTAGTAGTTGTTTTAGTGTAGCATTTTTATTTGAGAAAAAATGTTGAGTTTAAAATTTGAGAGGAAACATAGGCAAAATTGAGGGGTCCGGATAGTTTGAAAACCCGATTGGCGTCCGATGCAAAAATGTTAGGCCTAAAATGTGTGGAAAAGGTGAGGTGTGAGGGTTGAAAGAAAAGAGATGCTATAATGAAAACTCTAGAGGTCTCCAAGGAAAAATGAGAGAAATTGAGAGAGAATTAAAAAGTTGTTTAAGCAATTCTCTTGTTTGTGCTTTGTGTTGGTTCATTAGGGTAGATTAAGCTTGTCTCTTGTTTTTGTTTGGGATTTCACACATCATTCTTATATAGCACAATTTTGTTGTTTTGGTGGATTAGAACTCCTTAGGTCACGATGTGATGATTGGCAAGCTTGTCTGTTTTTGGTTAAGGTAGTTCTAGGAATAAGGTTTGTTGATTGTATTTTGGGAACACATCTTAGGAAACTACCTAGTACTTTAATTTTTCTTACTTGAGGATGAGTAAGGGTCTAAATGGGGGGGGGATGGGGTTGATTGCACGTGATTTTGATATTTTCTTAGCATAGTTAACACCCATTTTAACATTGTTTTGTTGGTGGTTAGTTAGATTATTTTTCTATATGATAGGGGGTTAGAATCACCTTGTGTGGTTATTTTCCCTAATTTCTCAATTCCATAAGCATGTAGTATCTAATGTGTTTACCTCTGTGTTTGGTTGATTTCTACTTATTTTTTGAGCTTATTTAGTAACAATCATGGAGAAGTCCCTTCACAAGAATGGTAGACAATTGAATAATTCTATTTACAAGGATGGTAGAAGAAGGAAGACCTCTTACAAAGTTGTAAAAGATAGTTTGAAGAAGGAACGAAGAGAAGGCAAAGTAGCGGAATGAAGAGTGATCTTAGTTTTGAAACTAGGTTCTGAGAATGATCTAAGACTAATTGGTGTCCAATGATCAAATCTAAACGTTTAACATATGCCATAAATGCCCCAAGTTCTTTATTATCATCTTTTCTTCGTAGTTTATATTTACATGCTCTTTAGTTGGTAGTTTAATCATTTCAAACAAAAACCTCCCATTTTCTCCCTTCCCAACACACACCCACTTTGTGACGCTCGTGTGTGAATTACTTGAAACTATCCTTTGAACCCTTTTGTCTCTGTGCATGGCACCCAATTAAACCACTAGCTACTATTTAAGATTAAAGTAAGGAGCAACATATAAATCACATTTTTTACTGGCTCGCACATCATCTTTGACGGGCTCCCCGGGTGCTCGTCAACATTCCTATCAATATTATCATCCCTTGAACCTCAACACCTATATAATCTGAAACACGAAGTGATATTGACCAACTTAATATTCTAACACATGCAACATTTAGTTGAAGAAATGCAACATCAAAGTGGGAAAATGAAGAACCTGAAACTTCACCTGAAGCGCCTAAAGTTTCGTTGCAAGAATCCACAACATTTATTGTCACTGTACCTAAAAAATTTCCAAAATAAATTGTAAATGAATTATACTAACATATCAAGCTGTATACACCTCCCCTAATCATGTGAAACCCAAAGTTAAAATAATACATCGAGCCCAGCAAACCAGGTAAATGATAGTTTGCCAAATAAAAGAGAGAACTTCACTAAGCTCAAGGCTAGAATAGCACCCCGCCTTTAGCGAATTACTCTAAGCGAACCTAGAAAGATAGATGAATCCCACCCACGATCATAACACTAAAACCACGATCTTGGAACATGGTCCATAATCAACAAAGATTATGGTAATATCACCTATAAATGGATGATCTAAACAATTAAAAAGGTAAGGGCATTTTTCAGATACTATTCATATATTAAGCATACACTGACTTAGGCATCGGAGGTGGATATTGGGACATCCCTATCCTTGTTCTACAGGTTTCAAGAAACTAGCATAGAGTATTGCACTGATTCCAGAGATTATGTTGGACCGGAAGGAATCCCTCACATTATCAAGCATGAAGGAAAACAAATGCCACGCGAACCTTCTTCTGAATAACCTAAAGCACCGCTACTTTCACCAACATCAGCTAAGACTGAACCAACAAAATATCCAAAAGCAGCTGATAAATATATTATTGTAATATATACAATATTTAGATAAATAAATGTTGCACTTAGGTAAAAAAACACATTCAAAACTTACATTTGAGACATTACAGTAAACAAATGCAGCACCTGAAGCATCTAAGCCTTCACCAACAACACGTGCAACACCTTTACAAGCATCATTCATAACTGGACAAAACATCTTTTCACTGGAATTTAAAAGGCTAATAAATAAAGCATTATATATCAAACGAGCCTTCTTGTTTTGGAGCTGGATCTTTAAGAGATTGGATTGTCTCAACCGCAACAATTTCCTTTTTACGGCAAATTTCACAATTCTCTTTACAGTTTTAGGAACAAGATTGCGCTTAGAAATAACTAAAGTAGAAGGAATTAGGAGCCCGCATCCCATGAATTCTCGCTAACCGTTGATCCGATTCAATAATTGTGCACCGTACGGAAAATAAAAGACAGAGATACATAAGGGAAGAAAACATATAAAACAACAAATTAAAAACACAAAGTATGTCAAAAAACCCACCTCCAACAACAAACAATTCCAGAGGCCTTTTAAGATTTTCTTGCGAAACAATCTCTGCCTTGGGCAACTAAGAATTACACTGTTTTCTCATTAGAGGTGGCACATCTTTAAAAACAATATAAGTTTTAAGAAATGCATCACATGAATAAAATAACAAACATAATAAAAAAACAAAGGTGACCTTGAACATCTTCAATCACATGAATAAAATAACAAATATAATATAAAAACAAAGGCCACTTTTAACATTTCCAGGATCATTAAAAGCTATTACAACTTCAGGATCATACACAATGAATATTAACAAATACATCATCTAGCTATAAAATGAAGTGCTTAATTCATGATCAAAAATCAACAACAGATAAGAATAAAAACTACTCCTATGCATTACAAAACAACAATACACTCAATACTAACAAATGTGACATATAAGTAAACAGATGCAGTTCCCAATTCAAAATGACTAATCAACAACACATGGAAATAAAATTCATACGCAATACAACTAACAACTACAAACTCAATAGCAACAAATGCAATATATAAATAAAAAGGGCAAATCCTATTTGAAATCATCGATTAGAAAAAATGAAAATAAAAATTCATAATCACTACAACTAAAAAATACAGACTTAATATTAACAAATACAATATCTAACGTAACTAATGTAGTGCTTAATTTAAAATTAACAGCCAATAATAGATGAGAATAAAAACTCATATGTAGTACAAAATCAAAAAAAAACTTGATACTAACAAATGCAACATATAAGTGAATAGATGCAGTTCCAAATTCAAAATGAATAATAAAAAACACATGAGAATAAAAGTCATACGCGGTATAAATAACAACTACACACTCAATACTAACCAAGGCAATATATAAATAAACAGATGCAAATCCCAATTCGAAATCAACAATCAACAAAGAATGAAAATAAAATTCATACACAAGTATGCACTGAACATTAACAAATTCAACATATAACTAAAAAAAATGCATTCCTTAATTCAAAATCAACAATCAGCAACAAATGAAATCAATCACACCCAAAATAACTAACTAGTACACACTAAATGCTTAAAAATGCAACATAAAACTAATAAAATGCACATTATAACATCATCTCACTACTACAAAATAGGCTTTTAACTTTGTCTCATTTAGTTTGGTTTTGCTAATAACGAAAGTTAAAAGTTCTCGGTTATTAGAAAAATCAAAGTATAAAGTTCCTTTTACTCCAAGGTGCTTCGCTATCTACAGTTTTCTCGTACACTTCTATTTTCTGAAAGTGGTTTATTCAGTTGCTGGCACTGGTGTATCCCGATGTATCCATGGTTATTGGTTTCTCTTCAGTTCCATTTTCAGTTGGCTTGATTTTATAGAACCAACTCCTTGATTGATGACTGAAGGAATGTCCAACTCTGGATGCTATCCGATTCGCATCATCATCTGTTCACGTTTCTACCTCCTGCCTTGTGGAAAAACAAAGGGTTGTTGATGTGAATGATGACTCATCTTTCCCCATCAAGTTTTACAAGGTTTGGATTTTTTAACCATCTTAAATTGGGAAGTTTGATAAGGCCCGCCAGGCGGCAAATACATCTCTGGAATCCAGATCTTCTTGGCAACTGATTAAAGCTTCTCATCCTCCTTGCTAAACAAATATTTAGCTCTAGCAACGAGGAAGAGACCCGCAACATGCTCACTCTTCTGAATTTCTTCATAAAGCTCCTTGGATCCATAAGGTATACCCATTGCTAGTGTAGACCCTTCTGACCCTCCTTATCTTGTCTTAAGCATTGGATGAGCTGCAAAGTTGAGAGTTTATCCCATGGTTATCTCTTTCCAGTCATTTTAACTATACGCGGATCAGTGCCTATGACATAAAAGGAAATTGTCGAATAGGTATACGACAATCCGTGCATCTGTCAGGAAATCAATGCTGAGGACTAGTCCAAAGTCATCCATTTTAACAACATGGAAATCCGTTGTGGTCTCTATAGTGCCAAACTTGACCAAGCATCGCCTCACAACACTTAGAACTGGTTCGGCTTCAGTATTAACAACCTTCATCCTGCCAACAACTTTCTCCAACTTAAGCCCCAAAATTGATGCCTATGTTTTGGAAACATACACATGGCTAGCTCCAGTGTCGACCATCGCTCAGATGGGTTTTCCATTCACACGCAAGTTTATATGCATCAATACTCCATCTTCCTATCACATTTATTTCACACAGATTATCTTAGGTTTGTCAGGTTTTAGAGCGTCCTCCTTCGCTCTGATTGACTGAGCCACAACTCTCCTCTTTGCTCGCACTGAAGCAATCACCTGGTCGATCTCAGGCTTCATCAATGGATTCAACCGCCTTGGCTTCATTGATCCCACAATGTAATTGCACCACATATGTAATGCCCCCTGGAGCATGGTTCTTCCTCTTTGGCCTAGACTTTTCAGTCTGTTGCTCCTAAACTACCTCGCTCAGTGCTTCCCTGATTTGTCTCAAGTCCTCAAGCAACATCGTAGTTATTTTCATCTCTTTTGGACAGTAAAGAAGGGAATGATTCCCTTTGCATGTCCGGAACACAAGTTAGGCCTTTCCATTTTTGTACTTCCACTGGAGCTTTCTCCATTTCTTACGAACTTGAATTGGGCCTGCAGGTACCTCCATTGCTCGGACTGGGTCTAAAGTTATTCCCCAACTTGAGAGAACTCGCACCCGCACCATTTCCCACCTTGACAATGGTAGAACTGTCCACCTCCTTATCAACTCTTTGCGATCCTCTGCCCCCATAGTCACCAAGACTTTCGACGAACACCACCGCTGAGTTAAATTCAGTGCAAAAGATCTCCTTAGCTTGATTCTAGCCCACAATTTCAATCCCTGGTTGAAGTCATGGAGTTTGTACTCCTTCGAATGGTCAGATAAATCGAACATGGAAGCCTGGAAACCCGACACATATTCCCTTATACTACCGATTTGCATCAGGGTCTTAAATCTCAACAATGCCTGTTCCTTCACGTTGTTGGGCATGGATTTTTGTTTCACCTTGAGCTTCAACTCCTCCCATGTGTCGATGGCTAAGCGACCTGTCTTTATCTCTGCATCCTGGGAGAACCACCACACCATTGTGCAGCCCTCCAAGTACATTGTCGCAACAAGGAATTTCCCAGCTTCCAAATTCATGCCGGTCACCTTAAAGTATTGTTCCATTTCGTACAAGAAGTTATCAAGCTCTCGCATGTCACGTGCCCTGACGTATTTCATAGGCTCAGGGATTTTTCATCTGTGTACATCATGGACACCACCGTCACCGCCCCCACATTGGGACAAGTTGGCCACTGCTTGTATGAGTACCCTCACGTCTCCTCCAAGCTTCTCGATGATGCCTCTCATCTTAGCAACGTCAGAATCTCAAGATGCCAAGGATTTCCTAAGCTCAACGATCTCCTCATCCAGAGGTGCAACCTTCATATCGGCCACCTTGATGTCTTTACTGATAAAAGAAACATCCAGTTCTATCTGATCCACATGGTTAGCTAGGCTCCCGGACCCTTGTGCCTCACAAAAAAAACTCTCTCAGTATTCACAAACCGCTCGACGTTATTTGACATAGTGAAGGCCTCTTTCACTATGCGCTTAAGGCTTGATTGCGATCTGATACCAACTGTCATGGGTCACTCTCTCAAGGAATTAACCGTGCGGCCTAACTATGCTAGAGTGTCATGACTACCGCCTAGTTTCCATGCATGTCACACTCAACTTGGCTGCTCCTAGCACACCAAGTCTTTAGATGGGCGTTGACGAGTATATAAGTGAAATACACGAGTTTTAAATGGGAACAAGGCTTCACAATAAGTAACTAGAAAGAAATACAAGGCCTAACAACTGGAAAGCAAATGCTCATTTTTAATATCTTATAAAAAGGTGACCGGATGTGGGTAGCTTAGTACATATATAGTGTAGGGAAGTAATTACATGTGCTAGGTACAAGAACAAAATGGATGAAAACTAAAATAAGGGCACACATTCCTGGACCTCCAAGAACTAACTAAGTTAAACTAATAGCTAACTATTAAAAGCAAAGGAGAAGACTTTTGGCACAAGGAGATTAGGACATGTCTTCTCGTGCCGTGAATCAACACTTAGTGTGATGTCCTAGCGGGCAACCGGGCGCTGTATGCACGGGCATTGGGCAAAAATTGGCATTGGGCATGAACGGCTTGGGCGCTGTGCACAGCGCATCGCGGATGCAGAGTGGGACTTCACGGGGCCATGAGCGGTTAGGCGGCGACACTGGATAACCCAGAGGTGTGTGCATCGCGGTTCAGGGATACCGGTTCGAAGGCACGCATTGAGCGGCACCAGACCGCAGAACAATTATTGCATCCTTTCGGCCATGGGGTTTCATTGAGCTTGAGTGTTAAGTCCGACCACGTAACACGACATCAGGTGAAACCATACTTAACCTAGTTTGACTTGGTTTTGACTTCATTTTGTTTCTTGTCCTTGTCAATTGGATGCGTGCACAGTGAAAGAAAACTGACCACTGATTTGAGCTCTAATATGGAGGGTGCGTCAAGTCGTAAACCATTGGGGTTTGAAAATTGAATGCACATCCTAATTTTTTTGAGGCAAGAAAATTAATAATTTCATGGTAATCTATTAATGGGTGGTGTGTAGAAACTTTCTTATTGTTGTATATTTAATATGAATAACATGAAATTTACGTAACCATATGAAAAACTCATCCTTAACTTGTTATTAGGATTTTAGATTTCAATTATTTACATAATTTTATGGTTTATGTTCACTTGTAGGGGGGAACCGACACCAAATTGGTCATGGTAGTGTGCGACTACATAATTAAATGAAACATATGTTGGAATATAGGTTTCTTCATGGATAGAATTCCCTGTTATAGTGAAGATCGTAGAAGTGTGAAGCATCAAGAATTTGTATCTAAGTTCATCAAGCAGATATATGAGAATGTAGTGAAGGAAAACGTTTCCTATGTATATTTTCCATGCAAGAAGTGTCGTAATGTAAAAATACACAAGGAATTCAATGGATTGAGAAATCGGTGGATAGCGACGGAAACCGGTGAACGGCGGTGGAGGCCGGTGGATGGGATAGGTGGAAACCAGTTGACAGCAGCGGTAGAAATCACCTGAAGCGGGTTGCTTACATTTTCAAGGGTTTAGTAACTAGGGGATAGGGTTCTATAATTCTGAAAATTTAATTTAGGAGGGGAGGGGAAAATGCAATAATATTAGTAAGGCCCAATAATAATTTTTTTGTTGGAGTGAATAGTCTAATTAAGTTTAATTGTCGTAGTAAAATACTAGTATTATATTATGAATTTAATTTTTCATTTTAGCGGCTCGATGAGAGTGACATGAGAGTATATCGAGGATTAAATAAGTTCAAATCAAGATATTTTTTCTTGTTTGACAGAATAGTCTAATAAAACCCAATTCTCCAAAATATTTTCCAGCAACTCTAAACAAACGGGAAAATCATTGTAAAATACTAGTATTATATTATGATTTTACCTTTTCATTTTAGTGGCTCAAGGAGAGTGATATAAGAGTGGATCGAGAATTAATAAGGTCAAATATAGATAATTTTTCTTGTTAGACTAAATAGTCTAATAATGCCCAATTCTCCAACGTACTTTCCACCGACTCTAAGAAATAGGAAATTGTAGTAAAATACGAGTATTATATTATGATTTTATTTTTTCTTCATTTTAGTGGCACTAGGAGAGTGACACGAGACTATATCAAGAATTAAATAAGGTCAAATCTAGACAAATTTTATTTTTGGGTTGAATAGTCTAATAAAACTCAATTCTTCGACGTACTTTCAATGACTCCAAAGAAACAGGAAAATCTTAGTACAATGCTAGTATTATATTATGAGTTTACATTTTCATTTCAGTGGCTCTGGAAGAGTGACTTGAGAGTAGATCGAGAATTAAATAAGGTCAAATCTAGATAATTTTTCTGGTTGGGCTGAATAATCTAATAAAGTTCAACTCTCCAACGTACATTCCACCCAGTCTAAAGAAATGCAAAAATCATAGTGGAATACTAGTATTATATTTTGAATTTACGTTTTCTTTTTAATGGCTCGAGGAGAGTGACACAAGATAGATCGAGAATTAAATAAGGTCAAATCTGGACTTATTTATTTTTTGTCTTAATGGTCTAATAAATTACAATTCTCCAGCGAACTTTCCACCGACTCTACAGAAATGGGAAAATTTTGGTAAAATGCTAGTATTATATTATGACTTTGCCTTTTCACTTTAGTTGCTCAAAAGAGTGACATAAAAGTAGATCGAGAATTAAATAAGGTCAAATTTAGATAATTTTTCTTGTTGGACTATATAAAGCCCAATTAACATTCTTTCCACCAAGTCTAAAGAAATGGAAAAAATCGTAGTAAAAAGCTAGTATTATGCTATGAGTTTAGTTTCTCACTTTAGTTACTCAGGGAGAGTGATATGAGAGTGGATTCAGGATTAAATAATGTCAAATCTATATGATTTATTTGGAGAAAAACTCATATGAGACCATCTCACCATAACTTATGATGAGACAATGAACAAAGTAAAGTTTTGAAAATTAAAGAAAGTACCTCATGTCATCTCCCAAGTTCAAACAATTGTGTTTAAACCCTCTATCTCACCATAAAATTAATTGAGACCATTTCACCTAAGTCTTTTTATTTTTCTTCTTGGACAGAATAGTCTAATAAATTTCAATTCTCCAACATACTTTCCACCGACACTTAGAATGGGAAAATCGTAGTGAAATTCTAGTATTATAATATGATTTTACTCTTTAATGTCACTAGCTAGAGGAGAGGGACATGAGAGTTGATCGAGAATTAAATGATATCAAATATTGATAAATTTTCTTGTTGGGTTGAATAGTCTTATAAAGCCCATTTTTCCAACGTATTTTCCACTAAATCTAAATAAATCTAAACGATGTAGTAAAATAATATTATAATACTATGAATGTACTTTTTCATTTTAGTGGCTGGAGAAAATTTACAAGAGACTAGATGGAGTATTAAACAAGGTCAAGTCTAGATATTTTTTCTTGTTGAACTCAATAGCCTAGTACGCCCATATCTTCAACATACTTTCCACAAACTATAAAGAAATGGTAAAATCATAGTGAAATGCTAGTATTATACTATGATTTTAATTTTTCATTTTAGTAACTCGAGGAGAGTGACATGAGAGTAGATCGAGAATTAAATAAGGTCAAATCTAGATGATTTTTCTTATTGGGCTGAATCGTCTAATAAAACCTAATTCTCCAACGCACTTTCCACCGACTGTAAGGAAATGGGAAAATCATAGTTAAATTCTTGTATTATATTATCATTTTACTTTTACATTTAATTGACTCGAGGAGAGTCACATGTAAATAGATAGAGGATTTAATAAGGTCGAATCCAGTTTTTTTGGCTGGGTTGAGTAGTCTAATAAAGCCCGCTTCTCCCGCGTACTTTCCACTTTAGTGGCTCAAGGAGAGTGATATGATGGTAGATTGAGAATTAAATAAGGTCAAATATAGATTTTTTTTGTTGTCCTGGATAGTCTAATGAAGCCCAATTCACCAACGTACTTTCCACCAACTGTAAAGAAATGGGAAAATCATAGGAAAATACTAGTATTATATTATGTGTTTAACTTTTAATTTGTTGTCTCAATGAGAGTAACATGAGAATAGATCAACGGTTAGATAAGGTCAATTCTAGATAATATTTCTTGTTAGGCTGAATAGTTTTATAAAGCCCAATTCTCCAACCTACTTTCCACCGACTCTAACTAAATGAGATGTTCTTAATAAAATTTTAGTATCATATTATGAGTTTACTCTTTTATTTTAGTGGATGGAGAAAATTGACGTGAGACTAGATTAAGGATTAAATAAGGTCAAATCTAGATAACCTTTCTTGTTGGACTAAAGAGTCTATAAAGCCAATTCTTCGACATACTTTCACTAGCTCTAAAGAAATAGGAAAATCATAGTAAAATTCTTACCTTTTCATTTAGTAACTTGAGGAGAGCAACGTGAGAGTAGATAGAGGATTAAATAAGATCAAATCTATATATATTTTTACTGCTGGATTGAATACTCTAATAAAGCCAAATACTCTAACATGGTTTTCACCGAGTTTTTCATTTTAGTGACTCGAGGAGAGTGACATGAGAGTAGATCGAGAATTCAATAAGGTCAAATCTAAATTATTAATTTTGTTGGGCTGAATAGTCTTATAAAGTTCAATTCTCCAACATACTTTCCACCAACTCTACAGAAATGGAAAATTTTAGTAAAATGCCAGTATTATATTATAAGTTTAGTTTTTCACTTTAGTGGCTCGAGAAGAGTGAAATGATAGTAAATCAAGGATTAAATAAGGTCAAATCTAGACAAATTTTCTTACTGGGCTGAATAGTCTAATGAAGCCCAATTCTCTAACGTACTTTCCACCGACTCTAAAGACATGGGAAAATCTTAGTGAAAATATAGTATTATATTATGAGTTTTCCTTTTCATTTTAGTGGATTGAGGAGAGTGACATGATAGTAGATTGAGAATTAAATAAGGTTAAATCAAGACAATTTTCTTGTTAGGCAGAATAGTCTAATCAATCGAAAATCTCAACGTACTTTACACCAACTGAAAAAAAGGAAAAATCTTAGTGAAATGTTTGTATTAAATTTTTAGTTTACTTTTTTTTATTTTAGTGGATCATAACCATTGACATGAGATCGAGAAATAAATAAGATCAAACCTAAATATTTTTTTATTGTTAGATTGAATAATGTAATAAATCTCAGTTCTCGAACATAATTTTCACCGACTCTAAAGAAATGGGAAAATTGCAGTAAAATTCTACTATTATACTATGCTTTTAAATTTTTTTGTTGCTTGTGGGGAGTGGCATGAGAATAGATCGATGATTAAATAAGGTCAAATATAGATTCTTTTTCTTGTTGGACTTTAATAAAACTCAATTCTCCAACGTACTTTCCACTAACTCTAAAGAAATGGGAAAACCATACTGAAATGCTTGTATTATATTATGAGGTCAATTTTTCATTTTAGTTCTCAAGGAGATTGATACTAGAACAGATCGAGGATTAAATAAGGTCACATCTAGATACTTTTTCTTGTTGGGCTGAATAGTCTTATAAAGTCCAATTCTCCAACCTACTTTCCATCGACTCTAAAGAAATGGGAAAATCTTAGTAAAATTCTTGTATGATATTATGAGTTTTCTTTATCATTTTAGTGTCTAGACGAGAGTGGCATGAGAGTAGATCGAGCATTCAATAAGGTCAAATATAGAATTTTTTGTTGGGTTAGATAGTTAAATAAAGCCTAATTTTCTAGTGTACTTTCCACCGACTTTATAGAAATGAGAAAATTTAAGTAAAATGCCAGTTTTATATTATAAGTTTAGTCTTTCACTTTAGTGGATCGAGGAGAGTGAAATGATAGCACATAGAGAATTAAATAAGGTCAAATGTAGACAATTTTTCATATTGGGCTGAATAGTCTAATGAAGCCCAATTCTCCAACGTAATTTTCAGCGACTCTAAAGAAACAAGAAAATCATAGTGAAATGCTTGTATTATATTATGAGTTTAATTTTTATTTTAGTGGTTTGAGGAGAGTGATATGAGAGTAGATCAAGGATTCAGTAAGGTCAAATCGTGATTTTTTTGTTGGGCTAAATAGTCTCTAATCAACCCCAATTTTGTAGCATACTTTCTACCGGCTCTAATGAAAATGAGAAAATTCAAGTAAAATGTCAATATTATATTATAAGTTTAGTTTTTCACTTTAGTAGCTCGAGGAGAGTGAAATAATAGTAGATCGAGAATTATATATGGTTAAATCTAGACATTTTTCCTTATTGGGCTGAATAGTCTAATGAAGCCCAATTCTCCAATGTACTTTCCACTGACTCTAAAGAAATGGAAAACCGTAGTGAATTACTAGTATTATATTATGAGTTTACTTTTTTTATTTTAGTGCCTGGAGGAGAGTGACATGAGACTAGATTAAGAATTAAATAAGGTTAAATCTAGATTTTTTTTGTTGGCTGAATAGTCTAATAAAATTCAATTCTCCTGCATACTTTTCATCTACTCTAAAGAAGTGGGAAATTTTTAGTTAAATGCTAGAATGATATTATTAGCTTACTTGTTCATATTAGTGGATTGAGGAGAGTGGCATGATAGTAGATTGAGATTTAAATAAGGTGAAATCTAAAAATTTATTCTTGTTGGAATGAATATTCTAACAAAGCCCAATTATTTAACATAGTTTTCACCGACTCTATGGAAATGGAAAAATCGTAGTGAAATGCTACTATTATACTATGAGTTTAATTTTTCATTGTAGTTGCTTAAGGAGAGTGAAGTGAGAGTATATCGATGATTAAATATGGTCAAATCTGGATAATTATTCATGTTGGACCCAATAGTCTAATAAAGCTCAATTCTCCAACGTACTTTCCACCAACTCTAAAGAAATGGAAAAATTGTAGTCAAATGCTCGTATTATATTATGAGCTAATTTTTCATTTTAGTGACTCGATGAGAGTAACATAATAGTAGATTGAGAATTAAATAAGGCCAAATCTAGACGCTTTTTTATTGGACCGAATAGTCTAATTATGAAGCCCCCAATTCTCCAACATACTTTCCACCGACTCTAAAAAATGGAAAAGTCAAAGTGAAATGATGATATTATATTATGAGTTTACTTATTCATTTTAGTTGCTCGAGGAGAGTTACATTAGAGTAGATAGAGGATTAAATAAGGTCAAATCTCAATGATTTTTTTGTTAAGTTGAATAGTTTAATAAAGCCTAATTTTCCAGTGTACTTTCCACCGACTCTAAATAAATGAGTTTTTTTTGTAGAATACCAGTATCATATTGTAAGTTTATTTTTTTAACTTTCATGGCTCGGGGAGAGTGAAATGATAGTAGATCGATTATCAAATATGGTTATGTGTAGACTATTTTTCTGATTGGGTTATATATTCTAATGAAGCCCAATTCTCCAACGTACTGTCCACCGACACTAGGGAAATGGAAAAATCATAGTAAAATGAGTGTATTTTTCATATGAGTGGCTCGAGGAGTGTGACACCAAAGTAGATCGAGGATTAAATATGGTAAAATATAGATTATTCATTTGTTGGTCTAAATAGTCTAATAAAGCCAAAATCTCCAACGTACTTTTCACTAAGTCTAAAGAAACGTGAAAATCATAATGAAACCCAATTCTCGAACATAGCTTTCACTGACTCTGAAGAAATGGGAAAATCGTAGTAAAGTGCAACAATTTTACTATGAGTTTAATTTTTCAATTTAGTTGCTCGAGAAGAGTGACATGAAAGTAGATTGAGAATTTAATAAGGTAAAATTTAGACAATTTTCTAGTTGTGCTGAATAATCTGATGCAGACAATTCTCCAACGTACTTTCCACCGACTCTAAAGAAATGAGAAAGTCTGAGTGAAAAACTGATATTATATTATGAGTTTACATTTACAATTTTGGTGGCTTGAGGAGAGTGACATTAAAGTAGATCGAGCATTAAATAAGGTCAAATTGAGAATTTAAAAAGGTCAAATCTAGAAAATTTTATTGTTGGACTAAATAGTCTAATGAATCCCAATTCTATAATTTACTTTCCATCGACTCTTAGCAAATGGAAAAATCGTAGTGAAATGCAAGTATTATACTATGAGTTTAGTTTTTCATTTTATTGACTCGAGGAAATTGACATGAGAGTAGATCGAGGGTTAAATAATGTCAAATCTAGAGAATTTTTTTGTTGGGTTGAATAGCCTTATCAAACCAAATTCTCCAACATACTCTCCATAGGGTATAGAAAAAATCTAAAATTTGTAGTGAAATGCTAGTATTTTATATGAGTTTACTTTTCCAGTTTAGTGGTTGGAGAAAATTGAAATGAGGCTAGATTAAGTAATAAATAATGTCAAATCTATAAAATTTATCTAGTTGGATTGAATAGTCTCATAAAACCCAATTTTTCCAACATACTTTTCCACTAACTCTAAGGGAATGAGAAAATCGATGTGAAATGCTAGTATTATACTATGAGTTTAATTTTTCATTTTAGTGACTTGAGGAGAGTGACATGATAGTTGATCGAGTATTAAATAAGGTCTAGTCTAGTTTATTTTTCTTGTTGGGATTAATATTTTAATAAAACCCAATTCTCCAACGTACTTTCCATTGACTCTAAGGAAATGAGAAAATCATACTGAAATGCTTGTATTACATTATCATTTTAATTTTTTGGTTTAGTGAATCGAAGGGAGTGACATGTGAGTAGATCGAGGATTAAATAAGGTCAAATCTAGATAAATTGTTGGGCAAAATAGTCTTGTAAAGTCTAATTCTCCAATGTACTTTTCACCGACTCTAAAAAAAAGGAAATCGTAGTGAAATGATTGTAATTTATTATGAAATTACCTTTTCATTTTAGTGACTCAAGTAGAGTGATATGATATAGATAAAGGATTAAATAAAGTTAAATCTAGTTTTTTTGTTAGTTGATAAGTCTAATAAAATTCAATTCTCAAGTGTACTTTGCTCCGACTCTAAAAGCATTGGGAAATGTTTGTAAAATGTTATTGTTATACTATGAGTTTACTTTTTAGCATTAGTGGCTCGAGAAGAGTGGCGTGATATTAGATTGAGAATTAAATAAGATCAAATTTAGTCCAATGAAGCCAAATTCTTCAACGTACTTTCTACCGACTCCAAAAAAAAGGGAAAATTGTAGTGAAATGCTAATATTATATTATGAGTTTACCTTTTCATTTTAGTAGCTCGAGAAGAGTTACATGAGAGTAGATCAAGGATTAAATAATGTCAAATCTAGATAATTTTTCTTGTTGGGCTCAATTGTCAAATGGGGCCAATTGTCCAACGTACTTTCCACTGACTCTAAAGAAAAGGGAAAACCATAGTGAAAATCTAGTATTGTATTATGAGTTTACATTTTCACTTTAGTGGCTTGAGAAGAGTGACATGATAGTAGATTGAGAATTAAATAAGGTTAAATCTAGACAATTTTATTGTTGGACAAAATAGTCTAATCAATCACAAAATCTTCAGCGTACTTTTTACCAACTCTAAAATAATGGGAAAATTGTAGTGAAATGTTTGTATTATATTTTTAGTTTACTTTTTAAATGTTGTGTGTCAAGAACAGTGTAATGAGAGTAAATCAAGGATAAATAAGACCGTACTCCAATATTTTTTTATTGTTGGACAGAATAATCTAATAAATCCCAAATCTCGAACATATTTTTCAGAGACTCTATAAAAATGAGAAAATTGGAAAAAAAGCTATTATTATACTATGAGTTTAAAATTATATTTTAGTTGCTCTAGGAGAGTGACAAGAGAATAGATCGATGATTATGTAAGGTCAAATTTAGATTATTTTTCTTTGTGGACTAAACAGTATAATAAAACCCAATTTTCCAACATGCTTTCCACCAAATCTAAAGAAATGGGAAAATCATAGTCAAATGCTTGCATTTGATTTTGAGTTTACCTTTTCATTTTAGTGCTCGAGGAGAGTGACACTATAACAGATCAATGATTAAATGAGGTCACAACTAGATAATTTTTCTTGTTGGGTTGAATAGTTTTATAAGGTCCAATTCTCCAACCTACTTTCCACCGACTCTAACGAAATTGAAAATCTTAGTAAAATGCTTGTATTATATTATGAGTTAAATTTTCATTTTAGTGACTCTACGAGAGTGATATGATAGTAGATTGAGAATTAAATAAGGTCAAATCTAGACAATTTTCTTGTTGGCTGAATAGTCTAATGAAGTCCAATTCTCCAACGTACTTTCCACCGACTCTAAAGAAATGGGAAAAGCAGAGTGAAATGCTGATATTATATTATGAGTTTACTTTTTCATTTTAGTGGATCGAGGTGAGTGATATTAGAGTAAATCGAGGGTTAAATAAGGTCAAATCTCAATGATTTTTCTTGTTGGGCTGAATAGTCTAATAAAGGCTAATTCTCCACGTACTTTTCACCCGCTCTAGAGAAATGAGAAAATTTTTGTAAAATGACAGTATTATATTATAAGTTTAGCTTTTAACTTTCGTGGCTCAAGGAGAGTGAAATGATAGTAGATCGATAATTAAATAGGTTAAATGTAGAATATTTTACTTATTAGGCTGTATATTCTAATGAAGCCCAATTCTCCAACGTACTTTCCACCGCCACTAGAGAAATAGAAAAATGATTGTAAAATACTTGAAATATATTGTGAGTGTACCTTTTGATTTAAGTGGCTCGAGGAGAGTGATACTAGAGTAGATCGAGGATTAAATAAGGTCAAATCTACATTATTTATTTGTTGGTCTAAATAGTCTAATAAATCCCAAATCTCCAACTTAATTTCCACCGACTCTAAAGAAATGTGAAAATCATAGTGAAAGAATTGTATTATATTTTGAATCTACTTTTTCATTTTAGTGGATCAAGGATAGTGAGATGATGGTAGATCGAGGAACAAATAAAATAAAATCTAAATATTTTTAATTGTTGGCCTGAATACTCTAATAAAGCCCAATTCTTGAACATAGTTTTCACTGACTCTAAATAAATGGGAAAATCGTAGTAAACTGCTACTATTATATTATGAGTTTAATTTTTCGTTTTAGTTTCTTGGGGAGAGTGACATGAAAGCATATGAAGAATTAAATAAGGTCAAATGTAGACAATTTTCTTGTTGGGTTGAATAATCTAATGAAGCCCAATTATCCAACGTACTTTCCACCGGCTCTAAAGAAATGGGAAAATAGGAGAAAAATATTGATATTATATTATGAGTTTACATTTTTCATATTAGTGGTTCGAGGAGAGTGATATTAGAGTAGATCGAAGATTAAATAAGGTCAAATCTAAAATTTAGTTTTACCGTTTTAGCTTAACTATTAGACATATGTTACAACATAGCGTATCTAACCAAGTATGTAAAGTAAATAACGAACGAGACACACAACTTGGTTACGTAGTTCGGTGAAATCCACCTACATATGCGGGGCCTGACCCAGTTCAGAATAAATCTACTAATCATAAATATACAGTTTAAAGTACACCATACAACTATACTTATCTTCTAATTATTAACGTGTGGATTTTGCAAGATGCCCTTGCTATCGATTTGCCTTGATCAGACTCCCTCTGACCTCAAAACTCATTGACGTTGAATTTTCTCCTCCCGAGAAATTAAGGTATATGATTATGAACTTGATCAACATGTCACGAATGTTGAAACATATGAAAACTGGCTCTTGCAAAGCTCTCGTTCGAACGTAAATCTAAAGTGCAGATTTTTTTCAATTCAATTCATGAGTATTGCAACCGTTAATATCCTCTATTTTTAGTCCACGTGCATATGAGAATACTCCATAATTATCTCCATAATATTCCTATTGCATATCTACCTCCGAAGCATATTCAAATCCCATAAATAAAGGGGGTTTTCTCATCTCAAATATCTCATAATATTCCATAAATCTAATTCCATAATTATAGAGAATTTCCATAATACCATTATGCTTCTATACGGCTGAATTAAATATTGCTTAACCTCCAAGTTTCTATAAATCAATTTCAACACAATATTCTAATCACCAAATCTGAAATCTCCAGCATGTTCCAACATGGAACGTTTTTCTTCTTTAACACTAGTTCACAAATGCCAATACATTAAACCATGAATTTCACATGACTTTACAATATACCCCTTTGGTATTTTGTGGACCCAACCATTTTGAAAAACCAAAAGAAAAACTTCCCATTGACACAGTCATAAGAATTCCAGAAATCCCCTTATGTTGGAACATACATGAATCTGAATTAATAATAATAATACCAGAACACCAGAAATCCAAATTCAGATTACAAACCCGCCAAATAATATCCAAAAAACTTCAAAAATGAACTCCCCCCGGGGCCATTAACATGACGGAATCATAAAAATAAGAACAAAGTTTAGAAAAATAAAAACCGCTCCCCCTAAACCTAACACCGACTATGCTGGAACATAGTCCTGCATAAATCAACTCTATTTAGGAGCAGCTCTCTATGCTTCTAGTTGAGCCTTTTCTTCTTAAATCTTGGTCTTCTTAGCTTCCAAAGCAGCAATATGAATTGTAATGACACCCAGCATCAAATTTAGAGATATCAACTTGCCCTATTTGTCCTCTGTGGCAGAAGTAGAACCAGCATTCTTAGGCTTCCAGGGTAAATCCTTTACCTGTCTCAAACCAAAAGTTTTCTTATTTGACTTTAGAGGCTTCGTTTCCACTATCTCATCCTTTGGATTGGCCTTAACTCTTTCACTCCTAACCAATGCTGAGATAATGCAAGGATAAACAAGTGTATGCTTGGCCTTTGGATATATAACTTGTCGCACAATACTCTGTTGTATGAGTAATCAATGGTTGACCAATTTTTATGGTCCAAAATAGTAGAGCAAAGTTGCCATTTCCCGGGTCAGGTCTGTAGTAGTTGAAGATAGTATCCAACAATTCACAGCTACCTGATAAAGTCCAAAGAACCTGGAGGTTCGACACGACGCTTGAGAATACCCAGTTGCAGCCCACCCTGTTTTATCTCCTCCAGATATCTCAGCCAAAATTTAATCATCTGTGACCTCCATCTCCTCAGAAAAACTACCTTCAAACTCAGGTGTGTTCAGCCCTAGCAACTTGTTAATCTTCTCAATAGAGAAATTCACAATCATGCCTCTAACATAGACTTAGTTACACCAAGATGAATCCTTCCCAAGGTTCCAAATCATCAGGTTTGAATAAACCTCACAAACTAACTGTTAGTTGTAGTCTAGAAACACAGAGGCGGCCTTCTTCATGCCAATCAGCTCCAAATAATCAGAAAATTCACTTGGTTTATAAGCTACCAAATCTACAGACCTCTCAGAATTAATATTTCTTTGAGAAAATAATTCTCCCATCTCCTCACAATTTTTATCATAGTAAATTTCTGAAAAAGCATCACTTACATGAGGAGCTAGTAGAGCGGTTTTGTTCTTCATTGGTGAGGATTTTGCCACCTTGCTTTTCTTCACTGGCTGTGATGACTCAGCTACTGTATCCTTCCTTTTTAGCCTTCCTCACCCTGTTATGGATGAATTCATCAAGTACCTCATCACTGGAATAGGTAAGATTATGTTCCTGTGTTGGAACATAGTTTTCTTGCTACTGCTCAGAATCTTTAGTGATGTGTGTTCCAACATAGTTATCATGTGTTGGAACATAGTCCTCACCAGCTTCCATCATGGAGGTCATCTCCCCCTCTCTTCACATCCTCTGAAACTTCCACTTCATCATAAGCTGATTCATCATCCATATGATCATCTTGATTTCCTAGATCCCCAGTAGGACCAACATCTGGATCATCTACCTCCGTAGGGTTTTCTTGCATCTCTTCTTGCTAGTATGTTTGAACATACTCAACATCACCTTCTTCTTCACTGTCAAACAGCACTATCACTGGTGGCTTTGAAACCCTGAGCTTCTAATTCCTCTGAGCCACCAAGGTATAAAATTGAACAACCTTCAACTGATCCGTAGACCTAACCACTTCCAAGCCCTCGACATCTACATCACTTATTTCTTCAATTTTCTCATAACTTCTATTGGGAATGTAAGTGTACACATGAAACATGTCCTTCCCTATGTACTCTTTATATTCTCCTTTCAGCAACTTGACTTCAAAATTCTCAATATAAAACAACTCTCCTATATCACCCGAGGGTACTTTTTCATATTAACATCTAGAAATTCCACCTTAAGATTTTCTAAATTTCCTCAAATCAATGGAAACACAGTTGGCTTGAACCCATCTAGCAAACTCATCTATTGACTTGAACTTTCTTCCTTTCCAAATAACTTGAGTAGATTCAGAAACTGTTACTTTTTGATATTGAGGTTTCTCCTTGCTTTGTGCTTCCTCGGTCTGAACCAGCACAAATATACATAATGTAAAGAGAAATTTTAGAGAAAAAAACCTCCTATCCGACACACACTAATGTGTTGTCTCAGAAATTCAAAAGTTGAGGCGTCCAATGATTTAGTGAACATACTTGTATACTGCTCACATGTTGGAACATAGGCAACCACCACCTCTTTTCTTTCAACCAAGTATCTAATAAAATGGTGCCCGATGTCAATGTGATTTGTTCTTTAGTGCTAAACTGGATTTTTAGAGATGTCAATTGCACTCTTGTTGTCACACATAATCTTTAGAGGCCCTTGTTGAATTCCATAGTCATTCAGCATTTGTTTCATCCACAATAATTGTGCTCAAAAACTTTTGTTAGCAAGATACCCAGGTTCAAAAGATGATAAAGAAATCGAATTTTGCTTCTTACTATACCAAGAGACCAAATTCATACCAATAAAGAAACAACCACTAGTAGTACTTTTACAATCATCTGCATTTCCATCCCAATCAGAATCACTATAACCAATAAGATCCGTGTCTTGATTCTTAGAATACCAGATGCCATAATCAGAAATCCCACTAACATATGAAATAACTCTTTTTACCGCAATCAAATGAGATTCCTTCGGATTAGGTTGAAATCTTGCACAGACACCTACGCTGAAACATATATATGGTCTGCTAGCAGTAAGATACAAAAAACTCCCAATCATGTTTCTGTATAGTTTCTGATCGATTGAAACACCTTTCTCATCCTTCACCAATTTTTCTGTAGTTGGCATTGGAGTTCGTACAGCTCGTGCACTACTAAGTCTGAACCTTTTCACAAGATTCAAGGCATTCTTGCTTTGGTTTATGAACAACTACTTCTTTTCTTCCTTAACTTGAAGCCCTAGAAAATATGTGAGTTCTCCAACCACGCTCATCTCAAACTCACCCTGCATTAGTGAGTTGACACACTAATGGTAAAACCGGATCACACTTTCCTTGACACAACCAAGGTAAAACGTAAGTGACCAATTTCTTATACCAATTGCAATTTGGTTTTATCGTTTTAGCTTTACTATTAGACCTATATTCCAACATAGCGTATCTAACCAAGTATGTAAAGTAAATAACAAATGAGACACACAACTTGGTTACGCATTTCGGTGAAATCCACCTACACCTGCGTGGCCTGACCCAGTTCAGAATAAATTCACTAATCAGAAAGATACAGTACAAAGTACACCATACAACTATACTTATCTTCTAATTATTAACGTGTAGATTTTGCAAGCTCCCCTTGCTACCGATCCGCCCTGATCATACTCCCTCTAATCTCGAAACTCGTCAACGCTGGATCTCCTCTTCTCGAGGAATTAAGGTATACGATTTTGAACTTGATCAACATGTCACGTATGGTGGAATATATGAAAACCGGCTCTTGCAAATCTAAAGTGAATTTTTTTCTCAATTAAATTCACAATTATTGTAGCCATTAATGTCCTATATTTATATTCCATGTGCAAATCAGAATACTCCATAATTATCTTCATAATATTCCTATTCATTATCTGCTTCTGAAGAATATCCAAATCCCACAAATAAAGGGATTTTTCTTATGTCAAATATCCCATAAATCCAATTCCAAAATTATAGGGATTTTCCATAATACCATTATGCTTCTCTATGGCTGAATTAAATATTGGTTAATCTCCAAGTTTCCATAAATAAATTTCAACGCAATATTCTAATCACCAAATCTGAAATCTCCAGTTTGTTCCAACATGGAACGTTTTTCTTCTTTAACACTAGTTCAAAAATTCCAACACATTAAACCATAAACTTCACATTACTTTACAAAATCTCAATAATTTTTCTTGTTGGGCCGAATAGTTTAATAAAGATTAATTCTCCATTGTACTTTCCACCATCTCAAGGAGAGTAAAAAGATAGTAGATCGATAATTAAATAAGTTTACATTTAAACATTTTTTCTTGTTGGGCTAAATAGTCTAATGAAGGCCAATTCTCAAACGTACCTTCCACCAACTCTAAAGAAATGGGAAAATTGAAGTGACATGCTTGTATTATATTGTGAGTGTACTTTTTTCATTTGAGTGACTCGAAGAGAGTGACACGAGAGTAGACCAAGCATTAAATAAGGTCAAGCCAATATTATTTATTTCTTGGTCTAAATAGTCTATTAGAGCCTAAATAAGGTCAAATCGAGGAAATTGACATGAGAGTTGATCGAGAACTTACTAAGGTCAAATTTAGATTATTTTTCTTTTTGGACTGAATGGACTTATAAAGCACTATTCTCCAACATTTCCATCGAGTCTAAAAATATGGATAATTTGTAGTAAAATGCTAGAATTATAGTATGAGTTTACTTTTTCATTTTAGTTGATCGAGGATAGTGGCAAGAGAGTAGAATCATGTTTTAAAATGGTAAATTCTAGATAATTTTTCTTGTGGGATTGAATAGTGTATTACAGCCTAATTTCGAGCATACATTCCACCAACTCTAAAGAAATGGGGAAATTGTAGTAAATTACTAGTATTATACTATGAATTTAATTTTTCATTTTAGTTGCTCGAGGAGAGTGATATGAGAGTATATCGAGAATTAAATAAGGTCAAATCTAATTGATTTTTCTTGTTGGGCTGACTAGTCTAAAAAACCCAATTCTCCAAAGTACTTTATACAGACTCTAAGGAAATGAATTTTTTTATAGTAAAATACTAGTGTTGTATTATAAGTTTACTTTTTCACTTTAGTTGCTCGAAAGAGTGATATGATAGTAGATCAAGGATTAAATAAGTGTAAATCCGGAAAATATTTTTTGTTGGGGTAAATAGTCTAAATAAGCCCACTTCTCCAACTTACTTTCCATCATCTCTAAAGAAATGGGATAGTGCATGCATTGTATTATGAATTTACCTTTTCATTTTAGCGGCTCGAGAAGAGTGACATGAGACATATCAAGGATTAAATAAGGTCAAATCTAGAAAAAAATTGTTGGCTGAATAGCCTAATAAAATCCAATTCTCCACCGACTTTGAAAATGGTAAATTTTTAGTGAAATTCTAGGTTTATATTATAAGTTTATTTGTTCACTTTAGTAGATTGAAGAGAGGGACATGATAGGGGATTGAGAATTAAATAAGGTGAAATCTAAATAAATTTTCTAGTTGGTTTGAATAGTCTAACAAAACCCAATTTTCGAACATACTTTCCACCGACTCTAAGAAAGTGGAAAAATCATAGTAAATTCTAGTATTATACTATGAGTTTACTTTCTCTTTTATTGTTTCTAGGAGAGTGACATGAGAGTAGATCAAAGATTAAGTAAGGTCAAATATTGTTGGGTTGAATAGTCTAATTAAGCTCAATTCTCCAAACCACGACTCTACAGAAATGGGAAAATCGAAGTGAAACACTTGTATTATATTATGAGTTTAATTTTTCAATATAGTGGCAGAAGGAGAGTGACATAAGAGTAGATCGAAAATTAAATAAGGTAGAATCTAGATAATTTTCTGATGGGCCGAATAGTGTAATAAAGCCCAATTTCCAATTTTCTTTCCACCAACTATAAAGTAATGAATTTTTTTTAGTAAAATGTTAGTATTATATTATGAGTTTACCTTTTCATTTTATTGCCTTGAGGAGAGTGACATGATAGTAGAATGAGAATTAAATAAGGTTAAATCTGGATAATTTTTTTGTTGGGCTAAATAGTCTAATCAATCCCGATTCTCCAACGCAATTTCCTTCCACCCCCCCCCCCCCGACGCTCAGACCGAGGCAAATGAATCATTTGATTCGGTTTCCTAATTTGGCTACTATATGGTGCCTCATTTAAATGTTTATGTATAGAATATTTCTAATTTTCTTCAATCCACTAAATATTTAGGGACAACCATGTTTCCACCTACGCTATAGAAATGGGAAAATCACAGTCAAATGCTAATATTATATTAAGATTTTACCATTTCATTTTTGTGGCTCGAGAAGAGTACCATGATAGTAGTTTGAGAATTAAATAAGGTTAAATCTAGACAACTTTCTTGTTAGGCTGAATAGTGTATTGAAACCCAATTCTCTGACATATTTTCAAATAACTCTAAAAAATGGGAAAATATTAGTGAAATGATAATATTATATTATGAGTTTATTTATTCATTCTAGTGGCTCGAGGAGAGTGGGGAGTAGATCGAGAATTAAATAATGTCAAATCTAGATGATTTTTGTTGTTGGGCTGAATAGTCTAATAAAGTCCAATTCTCCAACATACTTTCCACCGACTTTAAGAAAATGGAAAATTTATAGTGAAATGCTAATATTATTATGAGTATAATTTTTTATTTTAGTGGATCGAGAAGAGTGACATGATAGTAGTTAGAGAATTAAATAAGGTCAAATATAGACAACTATCTTCTTGGGCTGAATAGTCTAATGAAACCCAATTATAAGACCCACTTTCCACCTACTCTAAAGAAATGGAGAAATCACAGTGAAGTGATAATATTATATTATGATTTTTTTTCATTTCAGGTGCTCGAGGAGAATGAGAGTAGATCGAGAATTAAATAACGTCAAATCTAGATGATTTTTCTTGTTGGGCTGAATATTCTATTAAAGTCCAATTCTCCGATGTACTTTCCACCGACTCTAAGAAAATGAGAAAATCATAGTGAAATCCTGATATTGTATTGTGAGTTTATTTTTTTCTTCATTTTAGTAGATCAAGGTGAGTGACATGTAGTAGTTTGAGAATTAAACAAGGTTAAATCTAGACTACTTGTTGGGCTGAATAGTATAATAAAGCCCAATTGTAGAACACATTTTCCACTGACTCTAAAGAAATAAGAAAATCTCAGTGAAATGATAATATTATATTATGAGTTTTTTTCTTCATTTTAGTGGTTGGAAGAGAGTGGAGAGTAGATTGAATATTAAATAAGGTCAAATCAAAAAGATTTTCTTGTTGGGCTAAATAGTCTAATAAAGCTCAAATGTCCAACATATTTTCCAGCAACTCTAAAGAAATGGGAAAATGTTGATGAAATGCTAGTTTTATACAATGCGTTTACTTTTTCATTTTTGTGACTCGAGGAGAGTGACATGAGAATATCTCGAGGATTAAATAAGGTCACATCTAGATAATTTTTCTTGTTGGGCCGAACAGTCTAATGAAACTCAATTCTCCAACGTACTTTTCACAGACTCTAAAGAAATGGGAAAATCATAGTAAAATACTAGTATTATGCTATGAGTTTACCTTTTATTATTAGTAGTTCAAGGAGAGTGACATGAGGGTAGATCAATGATTAAAGAAGGTCAAATCTAGATATTCTTTCTTGTTGGGCTGAATAGTCTAACTTATTCAAGTTATCCAACGCACTTTCCACCGACTCTAAAGAAATAGGAATATTGAAGTGAAACGCTTGTATCATATAATGAGTTTACTTTTTTAATTTAAGTGGCTTGAGGGGAGTGACATGAGAGTAAATCGAGGATTAAATAAGGTCAAATCTAGATTTTTTTGGTGACTTGAATAGTCTAATAAAGCCCAATTCTCCAGTGTACTTTTCAGGGACACTAAGGAAATGTGAAAATTTTAATAAAATGCCAGTATTTCGTAATGAGTTTACTTGTTAACTTTATGGGCTCGAGGAGAGTGACATGATAGTAGATTGAAAATTAAATAAGGTAAAATCTAAATAATATTTCTAGATGGACTTTACTGTCTAACAACCCACAATTCTTGAACACACTTTCCACCAACTCTAAAGGAATGGGAAAATCGTAATAAAAAGTTAGTATTGTTCTATGAGTTTAATATTTCATTTTAGTGTTTTGAGCATTGTGACATGACAGTAGATCAAATTGAATAAGGTCAAATCTAAATATTTTTTCTTGTTAGACTGCATAGTTAATAAAGTGCAATTATCCAACATATTATGAGTGAAATGCTTGTATTATATTATGAGTTTACCTTTTCATTTCAGTGGCTTGAGGAAAGTGACATTAGAGTACATCGAGGATTAAATAAAGTAGGTACTAGATATTTTTTATGGGCTTAATAGTTTTATAAAGCCCAATTCTCTTGTATACTTTCCGTTGACTCTATATAAATGGGAAAATTTTAGAAAATACTGGTATCATGTAATGAGTTTACTTGTTCACTTCAGTGGCTCGAGGAGAGTGACATGTAGTAGATTGTGAATTGAAAAATGTGAAATCTAAATAATATTTCTTGATGTACTAGATTGTTTAACTAATCCTATTTCTCGAACATACTTTCCACCGACTCTTAGAAAATGGGAAACCGGTAGTAAAATACTAATATTATACTATGAGTTTACTTTTCATTTTATCTGTTTGATGATAGTGACACGGGAGTAGATCGAAGATAAATAAGGTCAAATCTAAATAATTTTTCTTGTTTGCCTGAATAGTCTTTCAATTCTCCACTGTACTTTCCACTGACTCTAAAGAAGAGAGTGACATGTGATTAAATAAGGTCAATGGGTTGAAAGTCTAGTAAAGACCAATTCTTCAACGCACTTTCCTACAACTTTAAAGAAATTGGAAAATTTTACTCAAATTCCAGTATTATAGTATGATTTTATTTTTCCACATTAGTGGCTCGAGGAGAATGACATTTTAGTCCCAATTCCCCAATGTAGTTTCCACTGACTCTAAACAAATGGGAAAATTGCATTGAATTGCTAATGTTATATTATGAGATTGCTTTTAAATTTTGGTAGCTCGAGGAGAATGACACAAGAGTAGATAAAGAATTAAATAAGGTCAAATTTAGATAACTTTTTTGTTAGGCCGAATAGTCAAATGAAGCCCAATTCTCCAACGTTCTTTCCACCGACTATAAAGGAATGGTAAAACTGCAGTGTAATACTAATATTATATTATGTACTTTTTCATTTTAGTGGATCGAGAAGAGTTACATGAGAGTAGATCGAAAATTAAATTAGGTCAAATCTAGATAATATTTTCTTGTTGGACGGAATAGTCTTCTAAAGCCCAATTCTTCAACGTACTTTCCACCGATTCTAAAGAAACGTAAAACTCATTGTAAAACGCTAGTATTATATTAAGTGTTTACCTTTTCATTTTAGTAGCTCGAAGAGTGTGACATGATCGTAGATCGAGAATTAAATAAGGTTAAATCTAGATAATTTTTCTTGCTGGACTGGATAGTCTAATATAGCCCTATTATACAACATATTTCCACCGACTCTAAAGAAATGAAAAAATCGTAGTGAAATGCTAGTATTATACTATGGGTTTACCATTTCATTTTTGTGGCTCGTGTAGAGTGACATGAGAATATATAGGGGATAAAATAAGGTACATATAGGTAATTTTTCTTGTTGGGCTGAATAGTCTAATGAAGACCAATTCCCCCACTTAATTTCTACCGACTCTATAGAAATGGCAAAATCGTAGTGAAATGCAATATTATATTGTGAGTTTACATTTTTATTTTAGTGGCTCAAGTAGAGTGACATAGAGTAGATGGAGGATTAAATAATGGCTAATCTAGATGATTTTTTTTGTGATGAATAGTTTAATAAAGCCCAATTATCCAATATACTTTTCACCGACTCTAAAGAAATGAGAAATCGTAGTGAAAATCTTTTATTATATTATCAGTTTAATTTTTTATTTTAGTTCTTCGAAGAGAGTGTCATGTGAGTAGATCGAGGATTCAATAAGGTTAAATCTAGATTATTTTTTGTTGGGCTTAAAGTCTAATAAATCCCGATTCTCCAACGTACGTTCCTATGACTCTAAAGTAATGGAAAAATTTTAGTAAAATGCTAGTATAATATTTATAGTTAACTTTTCCAAATTAGTGCTCTAGGAGGGTGACATGACAAGCCCAATTCTCCAACGTACTTTCCACCGAGTCCAAAGAAATGGAAAATTGCAGTGAAATGCTAATATTATATTATGAGTTTACCTTTTCATTTTAGTAGGTCGAGGAGAGGGACATGAGAGTAGATCAAGAATTAAATAAGGACCAATCTCTACAGTTTTATTGTCAGGCTGAATGGTCTAATAAAGCCCAATTATCAAACGTACTTTCCAACAACTTTAAAGAAATGGTAAAATCACAGTGAAATGCTAACATAATATTATGAGTTTAGTTTTTCATTTTAGGTGCTCGAGAAGTGTTACATGAGAGTAGATCTAGGATTAGATAAGGTCAAATCTAGACAAATTTTCTTGTTTGGCTGAATAGTTCTAAAAAGTCCAATTCTACAATGTACTTTCCACAGATTCTGAAGCTGTACTTTCCACTAACTCTAAATAAATGTAAAACTTCTAGTAAAATGCTAGTATTATATTATGTTTTTACCTTTTCATTTTAGTGGCTCATGGAGAATAACATGAGAGTAGATCAAGAATTAAATAAGCTCAAATCTAGATAAATTTTCTTGTTGGACTGGATAATTTAATAAAGCCCAATTCTTCAACATACTTTCCACCGACTCTAATGAAATTGGAAAATCATAGTGAAATCCTAGTATTATACTATGGGTTTACTTTTTCATTTTTGTTGCTCGAGGAGAGTGAAATGAGAATAGATCGGGGATTAAATAAGGTAACATCTACTAGATAATTGTTCTTGTTGTGATGAATAGTTTAATGAAGCCCAATTTCCCAACGTGCTTTCCACAAACTCTAAAGAAATGGAAAAATCACAGTGAAATGTTAATATTATATTGCGAGTTTACTTTTTCATTTTAGTGTCTCAAAGAGAGTGACATTAGAGTAGATCGAGGATAAATAAGGTCAAATTTAGATGATTTTATATGTTGGAATGAATAGTCTAATAATGCCAAATTCTCCAACATAGTTCCACTTACTCTAATGAAATGGGAAAATTGCAATGAAATGCTTGTATTTTATTATCAATTTATTTTTTCTATTTTTAGTGGATTAAAGAGATTGACATGTGAGAAGATCAAAGGATTAAATAAGGTATGATCTTGATTATTTTTTTGTTGGGTTGAATAGTCTAATAAACCCCAATTTTCCTGCATACTTTCCGTCGACACTAATGAAATGAGAAATCGTAGTGAAATGCTTGTATTATATTATGAGTTTACCTTTTCATTTGAGTGGATCAAGGAGTATGACAGGAGATAGGTCAAGGATCAAATAAGGTCAAATCTAGATTATTTTTTTGTTGGGTGAATAGTGTAATAAAATTCAATTCTCAAGCGTAATTTCCATCGACTCTAAAGAAATAGAAAATTTTAAGTGAAATGCTAGTATTATATATGATTTTATTTTTTCACATTAGTGGCACGAGGAGAGTAACATAATAGTAGATTGAGTATTAAATAAGGTTAAATCGGGACAATTTTTTTGTAAGGCTAAATAGTCTAATGAATCCCAATTCTCCAAAGTACTTTCCACCGACTCTAAAGAAATGGAAATATCGTAGTGAAATGCTTATATTATATTATGAGTTTACCTTTTCATTTTAGTGGCTAGAAAAGAGTTTCATGGGAGTAAATCGAAGATTAAATAATGTCAAATCTAGATCATTTTTTTGTTGGGCTGAATTGTCTTAGAAAGCCCAATCCTAGAACGCACATTCCACCGACTTTAAAGAAAGTAAAACACATAGGAAAATGCTAGTATTATATTATATGTTTTCATTTTCATTTTAGTTATTCGAGGAGAATGCCATGAGAGTAGATCAAGACTTAAATAAGGTCTATTCTAGATGATTTTTATTGTTGGACTGGATAGTCTAATAAAACCCATTTATCCAACATACTCTCCACCGACTCTAAATAAATGGGTAAATCGTAGTCAAATGCTAGTATTATAGTATGGGTTTATTTTTTCATTTTTTGGCTCAAGGATAGTGACATGAGAATAGATCTAGGTTTAAATAAGGTCACATCTAGATAGTTTTTCTTGTTGTGCTGAATTGTCTAATGCAGCACAATTCCCCAACGTACATTACACCGACTCTAAGGAAATAGTAAAATCATAGTGAAATGCTTATATTATATTTTAAAATAACCTTTTCATTTTAGTGGCTCGAGGAGAGTGACATGAGAGTAGCCCAAGGATTAAATAATGTCGAATCTAGATAAATTTTCTTGTTGGGTTGTATAGTTTTATAAAACCCAATCCTCTAACTTACCTTTTCATTTTAGTAAAATTCTACAATTATATTATTAGTTTACTTTCCACATCAGTGTATAGAGTAGAGTGACATGATAGTAGATTGAGAATTAAATAGTGTCAAATCCAGACAATGTTTTTGTTGGGCTGAATAGTGTAATGAAGCTCAATTTTCCAACGTACTTTCCACCGACTCTAAAAAAGGGGAAATCACAGTAAAATTCTAATAATATAATATGAGTTTACCTTTTCATTTTAGTGGCTCCAGGATAGTGACATGAGAGTAGATCGAGACTTAAAATAATGTCAAATCTAGGTGATTTTTCTTGTTTGGCTGAATAATCTTATAAAGCCCAATTCTTAAACGTACTTTCCACCGACCCTAAATAAATGTAAAAATGATAGTAACATGCTTTTATTATAATTTGTGTTTAGCTTTTCATTTTAGTGGCTCGGGCAGAGTGATGCTGGAGTAGATCGAGAATTAAATATGGTTAAATCTAGATAATTTTTCTTGTTGGACGAGATAGTCTAATAAAGCCCAATTCTGCAGCACACTCTCCACCAACTCTAAAGAAATGGAAATATCAAAGTGAAGTGCTAGTATTATACTATGAGATTACTTTTTCATTTTTTTACGAGTGACATGAGAATAGATGAGGATTAAATAAGGTCACATCTAGAAAATATTTTGTGATTGGCTGGATAGCCTAATGAAGGCCAATTCCACCCAACATACTTTCAAATGACTCTAAAGATATGGTTAAATCGCACTGAAATGCTAAAAGTATATTACGAGTTTACTTTTCCATTTTAGTGGCTAGAGGAGAGAAACATGAGGGTAGATCAAGAACTAAATAAGGTCAAATCTAGATAATATTTCTTGTTAGGCTATAATCTAATTAAGCCCAATTATCCAACGTATTCTCCACCAACTCTAAGAAAATAGGAGAATCATATTGAAATGCTTGTATTATATTATCAGTTATTTTTTATTTATTTTATTGGCTAGAAGAGAGTGACATGTGAGAAGATCAAGGATTAAATAAGGTCAAATCTAGATTAATTTTTTGTTGGGCTGAAAGTCTAATATAGCCCAATTCTCCAACGTACTTTCCTACGACTTTAAAGAAATATATATATTTTTAGTAAAATGCTAGTATTATATTATGAATTTACTTTTCAATATCAGTGGCTCCATGAGAGTGACATGATAGTAGATCGAATTAAATTAGGTCAATTCTAGACAATTTTATTGTTGGGCTGAATAGTCTAATGAATGCCAATTCTTCAACGTAGTTTCCCATGACTCTAAAGAAATGGGAAAATCGCATTGAAAGGCTAATATTTTATTACGAATTTACTTTTTTATTGTAGTTTCCCTAGGAGAGTCACATGAGGGTAGATCAAGAATTAAATAAGGTCAAATCTATATAATTGTTCTTGATGGGTTGTACGGTCTTATAAAGCCTAATTCTCCAATGTATTTTCCACCGACTCTAAAGAATGTTAAACTTGTAGTAAAATGATTGTGTTATATTATGTGTTTATCTTTTCACTTTAGTTTCTTTAGATGAGGGACATGAGAGTAGATCGAGAATTAAATAAGGTCAAATCTCGATAATTTTTCTCGTTGGACTGGATAGTCTATTAAAGCCCAATTCTCCAATATACTTTCCACCGACTCTAAAGAAATGAGAAAATATTTGTGAAATGCTAGTAGTATACTAAGGGTGTACTTCTTCATTTTTTGTGACTTAAGGAGATTGACATGAGAGTAGATTGAGAATTAAATAAGGTCAAATCTAGATAATTTTTTCTTGTTGGACTACATAGTGTAATGAAGCCCAGTCACTCTCATACTTTCCACTGACTCTTAAAAAATGTGAATATCCTTGTAAAATGCTATTACTATACTATGAGTTTACCTTTTCACTTTTGTGCCTTGAGGAGAGTGACATAAGAGCAGATCAATGATTAAATAAGGCTATTGATGACCGGTGGATGTGGAAAGTCAAACTTTTTCTCTTTGTATTCATTGAGAGTATAAACTTTCATTAAGGAAATTAAGCTGACGTTGACCGCTAGTTACGAGCAGACAAATATTCTTTCTTATGTTCGTATTTCAAAAGGGAATTTAGGGTTTCCTGGTGCTTACGTAAAGTCAAATTCAGTTTTCAATTGTTATTAAAGAGCAATGCCAATGTTGATAGCTTGATACATAATGTAGAACTCATTTTTTAGTATTCAAAGAGAGTATAATCTCTCATTAAGGAAAGTCATCATATTTTTTAATGTTCATTCTGGAGGTTTGACAGCAGGTTAAAAATGATCAAACCTATAATGAAGTGTATACGTAGAGTAAATTAAGCGGATACTGAGTGCTAGTTACGAGTAGTCTAACATTTTTTCTTATGTACATTTATGGAAATTTAATTGAGGGTTGACCATTGCATACGTAAAGTTGGACTCTATTTTCAATTGTTATTAAAAATCAAGGCCAATGTTGACCGCTCGAGATGGAAGGTGAAACTCATTTTCATAGTACTGATAGAGAGTATAATCTTTCATTAAAGAAAGTTCATCCTATTATTTAGTATTTATTGAGAGTGCCTTGAGGTTTGAAGATTCATTAAATTTGGTCAAACCTATAAAGAAGTGTTTACATGGAGTAAATGTGAAGTAACCTCTTCAAATAATGTAGTTCGAATGTATTCTACGATAAATGATCATTGTGGAATGCTCAAAAATACCAATGGTTAGGTGACTAGGGTTAAGCCTACAACATTTAATTTGGAAAAATATGGATCATTGGGCCAAATATATTGGATTGTTGAGCATCAACCACCGGATTCTACCTACATAATCCCCACCGACGAAGAGGTTTTTGAGATAGATACAATCTCAGATTCAGGAGGGAGGTGTTCATAGAGTTCTGGCACTTGACCTCATCACCGCACTAATAATTCAACTTAATCAAATGTTAGTATGTTATGAACTTTCATTTGGTCTTACAAAATCACACAATAAATATTTCTTTAGGTTTTTCTATTTTAGGTACTTATACAAGCTATCTGTGAACAAACTGGATATGGTTTCTTTCCTCCTTGCAAATGTACATTGCCCCTTACTACGAAATATTACCGCGAGGTAATTCATGTTCTTTATTACTTAAAATATAACAATACTAAAAATTCCCCATACCTCTCAATCCTATTTGTAGTGAACATTCGATGGTAGCTTTGATTGTTGTCACATCAAGCACTGTCTACTGGTTTGATCCACTTCATGAAGAACCCCAAAAAACACTAGCACGTGCTATTGAG
This sequence comes from Rubia tinctorum, assembly GCA_032355605.1. Taxonomy (NCBI): domain Eukaryota; kingdom Viridiplantae; phylum Streptophyta; class Magnoliopsida; order Gentianales; family Rubiaceae; genus Rubia; species Rubia tinctorum. The sequence goes on from JAULKM010068689.1 coordinate 35,166, forward strand.
AAGGTGTTAAAAGATCCCTGAACATCAACCACACAAAAGTGCATTGGAAACCCTTGTAGGTGACAAATTTCATCTCAGTAATGTGGCTAACACTAGATTTTTTTCATTTACTCATTTTGTGTCTTTATTTATCACTACCATCATATAAAACAAAAAGGTGGTTGGGAATGCAGATACTACTGCATGTGTTTCATGATGGAATGTGTTATGAATGTAGTTGATGGCAACTTCCAATTACAAGAGGTATGCATACAAAATAAAATTTAAGATATTTCAACATTAATAAACTTATATTCCAAACATTGAATCAATTACCATTTGAAATTTCAGTACTTCTAAGAAGACAAAAATCCCAACACAATTAAGGAATTGGAAGACATCCATGAGCATTGGTCCAGGTATATGATGGTGAAGCACGTGAATTTTTTTTGTTCATCCAACTACCGAGTAACATACTACATATAGTTTATGTATTTTATATAGTTTATTCTCCAAAAATGCCCATTGATACTCTCCAAGGCCTATTATCATTTTGGACTCTTTCTTACATTGAAAATAGTGTATCAATGGTAAAGTTCATTTTGTGAGAATTTTGGGCATGAACAATATTTTAATGTTCCTAATAGTCAATAAATGAAAGATGTTCTTGGTGTATTATTAACAAAGTAACAATGATATTAATTATATTTGTAGTGATTAATTTGTTTTTACTATGCAACCAATGTGACAGTTCCCGTCTAACATTCAATTTAAATAAAAAAGTATTTGTGCTCTATTTCCCCGATATCAGTAGTGAGTTTGTTCCGGTTTCAGGTGACCCTAAACAGAGAAATCGACCTCGGGTAGGTATCGTGTGCTACACAAATTCTGACAAAAACTGACCACTGACATTGGTAGAACTTTTTCTAGTTTTGTGTAACCTGAAATCGACCACCCGATATAGGTTAACTAGTTTACGTTATCCAAACTGCTCTCCAAAAATGACGTCATTTTTGGTCATCCCCTTCCCTTGTATGACCGATGCTAGTTGTGGTGTGGGACGCACTTGATATCATTGCAATTTTGGGAATTTTTTTAAACTTTGGTTGAAATCAATCCGACATCGGGTGTGGTTTCGGTTCCGGTTTTGGGTAAAAATTACAAATTCAGGTATTCACAACTGAATTTAAAAGAGAACTATTTTTTACTGCCTCTCCTTTCTCTTCGGTTATTTTATGGGTAATAACCAAAGTCATAAGTGCTCTAGAACTGAAGTCACAGGTCAATTGTTTAGTAGTGTCTCACACATATACACAACTTTACTATCACATCATTTTGACTTACATGTATATAATTTTGCTAAACAAATGCAATTTCTAATTAAAAAATAATAATCTACAAAAACTATAAAAAAAGCAAAACAAACTCAAGAGAGACGCCAAAATATAAATTCAAAACAACAAAAACCAACACAATAACACAGAAACCCACATACCATACAAATTCAAAGACAATTTCTTAGATTTTACTCCTCAATATTTTTTCTTCTGACACAAATTATTAACACCAACAATGTCTCCTTTTATACGAACATGTTTTCATGCTCTCCATTACCTAAACATCAAATTAATTAAAATCAAACAAAAACACTAAAAATCGACGAACCTAAAATGAACGGAACGAAAAAAAAATACCTCAATGTGAACCACATCGAATTGAAGGGACGCCAGAAAAAAGCAGAAAACACCGAAACAGCCGGTGGTTAGTTACAAAAGGTTACTGAAAAAGGGAACGACGACGAAACAGTGAAAATTACAAACAGTTACTGAAAAAGGAAAAGACAATGAAATAGAGAACAAAATACGTGCAACAGACAGATAAGAATGATGATGGCGGGATGACAGAGAATATGAGAGAGGCGGAGGTAACGAGGAATTCGGTGGAGGTTGCAAGGAAGCAGACATAATTTTGAAGGGAAAATGTTATTTATACAAATCCCCGAACTTCATTTAATCACAAAATAAACCCCATTTTTTAATCAAGGGCCACTTTTTTAAAGACTTTCTCTCTCTATATATATAAATTATGAAAAGAAAATGTACACTTTATATAAAAGTATATAAATTTTATGCCATGCATGATTTCTTTAGTTTCATCTGTTTGCAATTGTGTCTTCCATTCTCATGTTCTCCTTGATTGTTGTTTCTCCACTACATCTGACTTGTTTGCGCTCCCGCGATTTCAGATTTCAAAGGATATAATTCTTGGTTTCCCCATTGCGGATGAGATTTTGGGCTGAGAAATTTAAAGTAAGTGATTTTTAGGCTGTCTTTCAACTTTGAACAAAATTTCGGGATTCAATTTATGAAATTATATGGGTCAATTAGTAGTTATTGGAAGTTGTTGTGCTGAAATGCAAATATTGAAATGTGGCGTGCTGAATTGCAAATGATGAAATTTTGGGAGGCTGAATTGTAATTAGTGATTTTCTAAATTCTCAACATACGATTTGCGACCCTTTCAGCTGTAACCTATTTTCATGACGCTTCCAACTGTGGCGCTCATTCGGACATTCTTGCATGTCATAATTTTTGCGACCCTTATGCATTTCACGAAATTGAGTTGCATATCAACGCGTCACAAAAATATAACAATATGTCAATGCATCACAGTATTTTAGTGATACACTGAATACATGCACTTCCATAAAGCATCACTAATAATTATAGGTACGCATTTGAATATGACAAATGTTCCAAAAAAAAGTCACAACTGAAAGTATTTTACCCAGTATAAATTAGTTTTGAAAATTCAATTTTTTCTTAATTATTTGTGAGAAGAAGGAAGAATGTGGTAAAAGAACGTCACCATTGCTAATAGTGATTTTATTAACAAATATATTTTCAACAAACTTAAACTTATAAATTATTAATAGCAAAAGATACATATAAAAAAAAAGTAACAGTAAGAACTAATTAAAATTTATTTCCCTACTAGTAGAGTACCATCGCGCGTTGCGCAATATTATTAATTAAAATATTAGGTTAAATTTTTTACATGTTGTATCTTACATTTAAATTGAAAACAAAGAATTTTATTGAAAATTTTAAAGTTTAGCATTCTAAGGAAAACTATATGAGATACTCCCTCCGTCCGTTTTTAGTGTCCTACATCACTCTTCATCAATAAAGTTGATGTTGTTTCTATTGAAAAAATATATAAATTTATAAATGTGAAAAATATCAAATGAGATACTGCTACATTCATCATAACACATATTTTTAGAGTATTTAATTTTCATAATTTATTTTTAAATATAATTAAAATATTAAAATCATAAAATCATCATAGTGACAAAAAAGGAAGTAATACACTAAAAGAGGGACGGAGGGAGTAGTTAGAAATCATTAAATATTGAATACAAAAAAAATTGATTATTTTTGTATTATTTTATTCAAATTATTTAAAAATTAATTATTTATATGATGAGATTTAATTTAAAAGGCTATTATAATTATATGTACCTCATTGCAATAAATAAAAGTAAATATCAAATGACTTTATTAGTTTGACTAATTATAAAATGACTTCATTTAACAGTTAGTCAGTCAAAAACAAGATTTTGTCATGATAAATTAATAAATAAATAATATGTACCCATATTTCTATTATTTATTTACCCATATTTCTATTAGAAGTACTCTATCAATGCATATAAAAAATCCGAACATTTTGTTATTTCAAATTATGTGTTTCTTTATATTTGCTTCAGTGAGTACACACACATATATATATATATATACATATATACATATAGTAAAATGAGAAATTTATGGTTTAATTATATCTTAAGAAGTTACATATTTTAACAAGTTATGATTGATGATTATATATAGTAAAGGATTAAAATCATAAACATATTATAATATTAGTATAAGTTATGATTGATTATTTATGGTAAAGAATTAAATCAATGACATATTATAATATTAGCATGTTATTTTTAGACAATTTATGTTTAGTTTAGTCAAAATGACTTCAATATTCCCTGTTGACAGTACCACCTAATAAGCACAAAAATTTATATTATATGGTGCTTGGGATAATGTACTCTTTTAAATCGGCATAATAAATAAAAATAGGAAAATTCTTATGGAATACCGTCTTTTCATAGGCATATCGAAAGGCGGGGTTGAATTAAAATTATAGAAAAATAAAAGGTTTTTGATAGATTGTAAAACCCACAAATTATTGTGGCTGTCTGTATTCATATATATAATGAGTAAAAAGGGTATATAAGGTAGAATCAGACATGGAAAATCATATATACAAAACCAATCTGAAAGGGTATTCATTTCTTAACCTGATTCTAATTCATCTAATATTCTATTAACCTCCCCCCTCAAGAGAAGTGTGGGACTTGTCACAACGAAGCTTGGACCGTAAGAACTCAAACTGAGGACGAGGGAGACACTTTGTAAAGATGTCAACAAGTTGTTGGTCTATAAGAACATGAGCAACCTTGAGCTTGCTAGAAGACACCATCTCACACACAAAATGATAATCAATATCAATGTGTTTGGCTCTCTTATGCGAAACTGGATTCTGAGAAAGAAAGAGAGCACTATTACTATCACACAACAAAATAGGTGGCACACAGGAAGAAACACGCAAATCCCGAAGTAAAATCATTAACCAAGCTAATTCTGCAGCAGTATTAGCTATAACCTTGTATTCTGATTCTGATTTTGAACTTGAACGAGAGACTGTAGATTGCTTCTTAGCACTCCATGAAACCAGGTTATCACTAAAGAAAATGGAATAACCATAAGTAGACCTATGAGTCTCAATACAACGAGGCCAATTTGCATCAGAATAACCCAAGACTGCAAAAGCAGATGAATTCTTGCGAAATTGAAGACCATAGTGCATAGTTCCACAAACATACCATAAAATTTGAGTAACACCATTGTAATGGTCATCAGTAGGAGCTTTCATATACTGACTGATCGTGGTCACAACATAAGAAATATCGAGACTAGTAATGGATAAATACTATAGTGCACCAACCAAAGAGCGATAAAGTGTGGAATTCCCGAATGACTTACCAAAGGAACTAGAAAGCTATGAAAATGCTACAAATGGAATAGCTACTGGCACCGAATTTTGCATCTCGGAGCGTAGTAAAATGTCATTGGCGTATCTGGCCTGCCCAAGGAATAAGTCATCGGAACTACGAACAACCTCCAATCCCAGAAAATATTGTAAAGTACCAAGATCAGTAATCTTGATTGCTAATTAACCCGATCAATAAACTCCGATGGTAATAATGTCATCAACATAAACTAGCAAATAAAGTAAAGAGCCACCCTGTGAGAACACAAACAAGGAGGTATCTTCAGAGCTGCATACAAAACCCAGGACAATAAAAAGGGTACTAAGATGTTGAAACCAAGCACGAGGTGCTTGTTTCAATCCATAAATAGCCTTACGTAGACAACAAACATGATCGTCTTTGTAACCATCAGGCTGTTCCATGTAAACCGGGGAATCAAGAACACCATTCAAAAGAGCATTCTTAACATCAAACTGTTGCAAAGGCCAATTTCTTGTGACAAGTATGGATAAAACAGTACAAACAGTAGATGCCATCACCACCGGACTAAAAGTATAATCATAATCAAAACCAGGTAATTGTGAAAAACCCTGAGCAACTAACCTGGCCTTATGCCGATCAAGTGAACCATCATACTTGTATTTCAAACTATATACCCATTTTGAGCCAACAACATTAACATGCGGCGGATGCGGAACCAATGCCCACATCTGCTAGGCACGAAGGGTAGCCATTTCGGAGTCCATAGAAGCAATACATTCAGGGTCATTGACAGCAGATCGATGACTGCAAAGCTCGGTTTTGGCAAATAAAAAGCTCAATAAACTAGAAATATCATAATCAGAAAAATCCTTGTATAGTAAAGAACCAGTGCGAGAATGAGCAGCCATCGAATATTTGGAAGAAGGACCCAGAACCGGGGATGGCTCAAATCCCGAGGTGGTGGTCACAAAACCCAAAGATGGCACGACACCCGAGACAAGTGACGATAGCAACAATGCGGTGGAGACTGGAGTCACCGTAGCTGTCAGAGGTGCTCTGGCATCAGAGTTGTCATCGCGTGTGAGCCACGTGTGGCTGGTGTCGCCAGCGCGTGAAGCTGATGTGCGGCGGGGGTGACCAGCTCATGGATCTGCGACGGTTGTATCGTTGGTTGTGCTGGCAGCGTTGGCTACTGTCGATCATGCTGCTGATCACTCTGTGGCAAGCAAACACAATTTTCTTAAGAACCCTGAGCTTGCGGTGAAATCTGAAAATTTAAATCCTCCAGAATAATGGGTGAATCCGGAGAAGAAGATGACTCAAATATCTCTGATGGAACTGATGAAGGCTCTAAAATTGCTGAAACATCTAGGGATGAATAATTTGTAACGGTACCAATACATGTAGCTTGAAAAAATGACTCATCAAATCTGACATAACGAGTGATGTACTCCTTCTTCACTATAAGATTAAAACATCCGTAACCCTTGTAATGGAAAATGTAACCCAAAAATGTACAATATAGACTCTGAGGGGCCAGTTTATGCACAACATACAACTTCAAGTAAGGAAAAACACCACAGCCAAATGGATGAAAATTGGAGTAGTCAGGTGTAGTACCAAAAATAATTGAGAGAGGATACTGACCAGATAAAACTGGATTAGGCAGTTTATTAATGATGTAGACTGCTGTGGAAAATGCATCATACCAAAATGAATAGTGAAAGCCAGAATGATAGAGCATCGACAAGCCAGTTTCTGTAATATGAGGATGCTTCCTCTCTGCACGACCATTTTGCTCTGGAGTGTAGGGACATGAAAGTTGATGATGAATGTCATGTAACGCGAAATGACTTCACATGCGATGATTCACGTACTCAGTTCCAATTTAATGGAGGTAGAAAACTGATTCTCAACAAATTCTTCAAATTGCATATAAGCCTCCACAAAGTCAGACTTGCATAGTAAAGGATATAACCAAGTAAACCGAAAGTGATTATCTATAAAAATTATATAATAAAGGTTCCATCATGAGAGACAACAGGAGAGGGTCCCCATAGGTCACAATGAACTAAATCAAGTATGCGTGATTTGCATTTTAAATTATTATTAAAAGAAAGACGTTTGCCTTTAACTATCTCACAAGAAGTACACAAATGAGGTTTAGGCAGCAAACTAGTAACTTACAAACTACCAGTCTTATATAAAAGTAAAAGGAAAATGTCCTAACTGACTATGCCATAGCTCAAATGAGTCATTGGCTTTATTTGAATTAACAAAAGAAACTGTGTTCTCGGCCCATGAGCTCCTTAGTAACCTTGTTCTGAAGAAAGAAAGAAGTGTCATTAAAACAAACAACGTTTAGATACCTTGTTAACATGGAAATAGACAATAAATTCTTGGTAATATTTGGAACTACCAAAACTTCAGATAAAGTGAGGGAATCAGAAATTTGAGAATTTGCCAACATGGGAAATATGAAAAGAATAACCATTGCCAAAATAAACACGATGATTACCTTTATAGGGAGCGACACTATCTAGGTTGGAATCTGAAACACTCAGGTGATTGGTTGCACCAGAGTCCATGCACTAATCAGCAACGACATTCAGTTGTTGATAATGTGGTTGGGCTATGTGCGAGGAGTTTGCAACATCATCGCTAGCAACATGTGAGAGTTTGTAACAAAATTTAGCAAGATGATAGGGACAATGACACTATTGGCAGACATAAGTGGGCCGACCACCCTGTAGAGGAGTGCTACCGTCGCCCCTGCCACTACCGCCCCTCCCTTGCCCAAAACTGCTGCCTCGTCTGCCGCAGCTAGATTGTCCGGATCCCTGGTCACAAGCAGAAAAAATAGAGGGTGCCAATCCAGACGTAGATGAGCGAGTTTGAGTGAAAATTATAAAGTCCCAGCATTAGCAAAAATGATATAGAAAGGTGATAAATGGTCTTTCACCATTTTAGTATAAGAAAACTGGAATAGGTTATCATTCAAGTCACGAAAAAACACAACAATATCTTCATCGTTAAAAGGATGACCATGAACACGCAATTCATGAAGAATATCTTTAAAACGAGAATAATATTCTTGAACAGATTGATCTTCTTGACGAACTGCATATAAACGATCACAATGTTAAAGGTGACGAACACGAGAATTATTCTGACATTTAGTGGCTAAAGCATCCCATACCTTAACAGCAGTGACCATACTGTCAACTGCCGACATTGGAGAAGGATTCAAGGATGAAAAAAAGTGGCTTGGACTAGCTAATCCGTCTGAATCCAGGCATCATGAGCAGCAACACCCTCAGAAGGCTTGTCATCAGATTCCTTCGAGGACAAGATAACAGGTGTTGCAGAGCACATAACAGAACCATCAATATAACCAATTAATTTGACACTTCGTAAAAAAAGGTAACATGAGTACACTAGTGAGATTAATTGGAACCATCAAACTTGATGGTGATGCAGTTAATCAACGATAAAAGCGTAATAGTCGTCATCGAGAACAAATCCAAGCACAATAGAGAAATCAAATTGAACCAAACAAACAGTAAGATTTTGAATGACAGTGAACGACTGATTTAACTGTTGTGCAAGGATGAAGCAGCGATGGCAGAAGGAGGGTAGCAGATGCACGGCGCATGTGGTGGTCGGCGGTGGCGGGTGAACCAGTAGCAACGGCGTGTTGGAGAGTGTGGAGTGGCGGAATTTTTTTTGATCAACGATTCTTGCGTGCAAGGGCTGCAGGAGGCGGAATTCGGCGGAGGAAGGCGGGTGGGCGTGGTCTGGGGTCGGAAAAAGCAGGGAAAAATTAATGAATTTTTTTGGAAAAGACGGAGAATATTTAGAGAGACCCGACTAATACCACGATAGAAGTGGTTGTGTGTATTCATATATATATATATATATATATATATATATAGTGAGTACAAAGGGTATACAAGGTATATTCAGATATGGAAAAAGATATATATAAAACCAATTAGAAATGGTATTCCTTTCATAACCTGATTCTAATTCATCTAATATTCTATTAGTTTTAGTTGCAATATTTAAAATTTATTGTACAATAGTTATAAGTTTATCATCCGATTAATGCAATCCAAAATTTTTATATTAATTTGTTCTAATTTACAGTTTAAATCCTGATCTTTTCACAACATATGAAAAGATCGTATTTTAAGAGACGGAATAATAAAAACAACACAATATACAATAGTAAATAACTTAACAATTAACATATTATAATAGTTTTTCTTCTTCTTATCAAAGTGAAATATTTTCCGAAGTGAATACACCTTCGGTGCAAAACCTTCATCACCACTTATTATTATTGTTTCAAAAATTATTTTAAAAAATGTCATTTCCTCTAACACCCTTTTATTTTCCCAATTAAGCTTCGTAACTTGGAGAATCACGTTTCTCCTTCAATATTAATTTACTACGACTAATGCTCAAAGAAACATGTAAAATTTTCAAAGAATCTTGTAAATTTGACCATTAGAATTAATTACACAAGCAAAGTACATGTGATTCATATTCTTTGTTTCCAAATATGACAGAATAACTTAATAAACAGACATCGTCAACTCGAGAATGTCACGAAATCGATCGTAATCGTTCTTCCGTTTTCCCAGGTTGTTCATGCTTTATTCGTGATCTTCCCATCTGTTGCTACTGCTACATATTGGAATAACTGGCTTAAAGTACGTAGATACTACATACATATCTTGTAAACCAATAAATAAGTAAATATTAGAAACAGCATCAATCCGTTTCTTGTTTATTATATAGGATCTATAGCACAGACAGCATATCTAGCAGCCTGCATTTTATCTTCAGATGCATTTGGCCACGAAGGAACCCATTACATTTTGATAAGACACCAACATATATCATGTTTGGTACACGAAAGATTCATCAATTCTATTCCTTCTAAGGGACGGGATATACCGTTACTGTTACCAAAACATAATGCCTTTGATCTGTTAGTGCTAAAACCCCACCAGTTCCTCCATTATTGAAAAGAGAAGCCTTACCCTTTTTCACCCTATAAATACAGTAGAGCCCCTGAGAAGCCACCACATTCATCTTACTCCTCAGCAAATTATGGCTTCCAACCAAACAGCAGCCGATCCAGAACCCAAACTTGGCTTCCCGGTCCTCGATATCGAACACCAAACCAGCCAGGAGCCAATTGAAGAGGCAGAGTTTGATTACGCAGGAAGAGCGCAGTGGCTCCGCGCAGCAGTCTTAGGAGCCAATGACGGGCTGGTTTCCACCGCGTCCCTAATGATGGGAGTTGGAGC
>JAULKM010068690.1:0-28024 GCA_032355605.1 Rubia tinctorum
ATCTAGACCCAACACCAAAAACGGTGACAGATGCACAAGCCAATATTCATAACAAGAACCATATCATCAACTAGGAACATCTATCAGAAGAATTAAGGGAATTGATATAACTTAGCCATGAGAGTTGCATTTGTAAAAAGTCATATACAATCATCAGTAATACTATTATGGGAAAATTAGGAAATTCTACTTAAGCATAATATCAAACACCTAGCATGTAACCCAACAAAAAAACAAATCCACAAAGAAGAACACGAGGTGATGTTCGAGTTCAACATTGAAAGGTATAAATTCAGCAAGAGATGGGAAAAATCAAATTGAACATGATTATGCTTGAGCAAAAAAATTTTGAATTCAACATTAGAAGGGATAAATTTGGAAAATTACAAGGCAAGTAGAGGGGCGGAGCAGGGGCTGACCGAGGGCTGAGCAATAAGTTGTAGGGGGCGGAGCAAGGGCTGAGCGCAAAGGAGCAGGGGGCTGAGCGCGGCTGATTGAATTTTTTGGCGAATTTTTTTGCGGGAAGATTGAATTTTGAAAATGTTGCCAGCGATTTTTTTAACACAGACACCGGTTCTTGAAAACCGGTGCTAAATTTTACGAAATTTTTGAATTTTTTTGCGGGAAGATTGAATTTTAAAAATTTTAGCACCGGTTTTTTAACATAGGCACCGGTTTTTTGTGCCAAAAAATAGCACCGATTTTTTGAAAATCGATGCTAAAAAAATTTCGGCCACCAGTTTTTTAAACTCTAGAACCGGTGTTAAAAAATCGGTACCAAATTTAGCACCGGTTTTTTAAAAACCGGACCTAGATATAATAAAATTAGTGGCCAAAAAAATTTTAGCACCGGTTTTTCACTTAAGCACCAGTTTTTTGAAAACCGGTGCTAATTTTTGGCATCGGTTTTCAAAAAACCAATGCTTGTGTTTAAAAAATGGTGCTCATTTATTTTGGGCACCAGTTTTTAAAAATCGGTGCCAGATAACCGGTGCTAAAGGGGGGTTCTGTGGTAGTGATTCTATGAAAAAGTAGCTAAATTCAACACTGCCACCCAAAACCTTTCCCCCTTTTAAGCACAAAATCACCCTTACTCTTCCCTTATACTTGAACTAAAATGTAAGCACACTATCACCCACATTCAATCACAAAACATCTCTATTTTTTAAAACTGTCATTCTACCCTCCACAAACATGCTAAGAAACAACTGTCAAAAACTACTTTATTCTCATTATCTATGAGGTTTGTGTTCCATTTTGTACGTCTATTTTCATTTCTGGAATTTTAAGAAATGGTCGCCCCAATAGGATTGGGAGTGCACCTTCCCAGTGCAGCATACCAACAACATAGAAGTCCACGGGAAATACCAATATTTCTACCCTTAACCAAAACATCTTTAACTACCCCCTTACGACTAGTTTGTGAATGATCAACTAGTTTTATTATGACCCTAGTTTTTTCAAGTTCACCTAGGTTTAAACTTTCATAAAGGGAAAAGGTATAACATTAATGAACAACCCTAAATCAATAATAGCCTATTTTACCAATGTACCACCCAAGTTAATAGGAATAGAAATCATTTTGGGATCACAACATTTTTTGGTAAATGTTTATTGCACAAAGTGGATACTTTCCCTATTTTAACGTTTCCTACTTTCTTAAGTGGTTTGGTTCTCTTCTTAGTGCATGCATTTTCAAAAAAACATGGCAAAATTTGGGATTTGTTTTATGGCATCAAGAAAAGGAATACTAACCTCACACTTCTTGAAGACCTCGTGAATGTTCTCATTGTCCACATCCACTTTCTTCTCTGCCCTCAATGCTGCCGGAAATGGCGGTGGAGGAGTGACTTTCTTGAGATTCTTAGTGACGGGCACCCATGGAGAATGGGTATATTCAGGCTTTTTTTGCATAATCTCAACACCATTGGCGCCATTCTCAACTTGGACCTCTTTTTCGTATCCTTCCTTAGTGATTCCCATCAAAGGATCTTCCTATTTTACAAACACTTTTTGGGATCCCTTCACCTCTTTCCTACTTTGCAATGTGATGAAACCCACATTCTGTCTTTGGTTTACCTCTAGTTAAGAGGAAACTTTTCCAGAATCTCTTGCTTCCAGTCAGCTCACGGAGGTGGAAAGTTGACCAACTTGGACTTCCAAGTTCTTTATGCTTTAAAAAGCCCTTGTGCCCAACTCCTCTAGGTCTCTTCTAATTCGAGCCACAAAAATCGCATTGCTCTTTGTGACTTGACAATGACATCCATGAGTTTCTCTCTCCGACTTGAAGTTATCACCTTGAGGATTTGAGGTTCCTTTGCATCTTGGGTAGACCCAAGGTTGTGGAGACCCAAGGTTGTAGTTTCACCCTTCCCAAATTTGGGAGGCCATCTTAATCATCTCTACATCTAAAATTTGGATGATCCCTATAATGCGGGTTGAAACTATTGGCATAGGGGTTGTACTTCTTTTCCATTCCTTGGTTCAATTGGAACCCTTGTCTTTAACCTCCTTCATAGGGCTTATTCCATATCCTTGTCCTACTTGATAGTTCAAGGCACTGACCTCTTCAACATCATCCTCTTGGAATTATGGGTAAGCCTCGGTTGGGTAATCGATTGAAAACTCTCCACATTTCTTCCCTTGTTGTATCCCTCCCTTTATCAACTCTCACATCATGGAAGCAAGAGCTTGGACTTGCTCCTATAATTAGAGAAGTGGTGTTCACCTCATCATTTGACGTCACTCTTGACCGGGACTCAAATTGCCTCGTCCTATTCGCCATCCCTTAAAAAAGAGCTATACTATATTTTGAGCTCTTGTTCTCTATCATTCCATTAAATGTGGCATTGACCATCTGCATATTATCATTCGATAATCCCTAGAAGAAGTAATACACCAAATCTTCATCTTTGAATGGATGGTAGGGAAAATTCCCCAAAAGCCTCTTGAATCTCTCCCAATACTCGTAGAGTGTCACGTTAGCATGTTGGGAGATGTTCGAAAATTTCTTCTTGAAACTGGTGGACTTTGAGGTGGGGAAGAACTTCTCAATTTTTTTTGTTCATATCTAACCAACTAGTGATGCAACCGGGAGAAAGGTAATAGAACAAATCCTTTGCGGTATCCTATAGTGAGAATGGAAATTATCTCAAATTGTAGTCTTCATACTAGACTCCCGATGGTTTCATGTCCTTGAACATGAAGTGAAACTCCAAAAAGTGCTTGTTTTGATCCATCTCATGGAAAGTGGGGAGACATTGTATCATGCCGGACTTCAACTCACATATGATGTTGGCAGGCAATGGGGAAATATAATACATAGGAGTTGATTCTCCATGTTTGGTGCCATCTAATTCCTTAGTGTCTAGTTGTCCTCCATAATCATATTCTCCTCTTCAATCACAAAAGGTTCTTGTGGAACTTTTTCGATTACTCTCCGTCTCTTTCTACGTCGTCTACAGTTACCTGTGATTTTGAGAAAGCAGTGTAATGGTTCTAAGTTTGTGATACAGGTTTGTACCATAAACAAAAGGTAAGACAATATTATGCCTTAGACAAGCAACTAGCAGACAAACATGAGATCAATAAGAAAATAACCAACAATATCTCCAACAACAAGAACAAAAACAAACAAGCTACTCTACCAACTGATTATTCTAGCTATTGGATAAACTCACCCTAGTTCCCCGACAACAGTGCCAAATTTTGGTGGGGACCGAGCGTCGTTGGAAACTTGGGCCCTTGCGACCAAAGATAAGATTTATATAATGCTCTCTAATTTAATCCTAACTACCAAGAATATTAGCTAGTGATAGATGTCATCCACGGAGATCATGGGGTTCAAAATATAGATTCATGTAATTCACACACAAGCATCACCAAGTGTGTGTGTGTGTGTGTTGGGAACGGAGAAAAGCATTTGTTTAAAATAGTTAAGATAACAACTAAGAACATGCAATTATAAGCTATAGGGTAAAGATGATAATAAATGCCTTCAGGGCATTTGCATCACGTATTTGAAGTTTAGACTTGATCCTCAATTACTATTCACATAATAACAATTAGATTATTATATGCGTTTCCCACGATATGGAGGGGTTGATTCATCAGGAATTCTCATGATGATTATTATCCCGGTTCTGCCACCTTGTTAAACTTTTACCTCCGCGCATCATAGCTAGAAGCGTGCTAGAACAACTGACCCCCTCTGGCCCTCACTACTGTGGTTAATAAACCCAACATCATACAGTAAATAAAACACGAGACTTAAAAAATGCATGGTTTATTCTCTGGAACTTCAATCTTATAAGAAAACTAATTGGCACGGTTTGTGCCCCGTGAACACTTTTAGCTCATTTCCTAAAAACTTGCTCATTTTCTGTGTTCTTCTTCCGAACACTTCAATCTTCTACCACTAAATCCACTGGCCTTCGTTTCTGCTACCTTCTGGTTGGCTTTCTATCTACTTCATTATTGAGAATGCCCTTCTTCGATGATGATCTTCAATAAGCCACAAAAATAACAAATAGACCAACTCATGGAGGAAAATCCTATTAAGCTACAAATGCTTCACAAAATAGAAGAGTTGACATATATAAACAAAGTGGTTTTAACCTTGTTTCATGCAAAACACTCATAAACCTAACTAACCACCAACAAAAGGATACAAAAATGGTGTTAAATGTCTTAAGAAATCATGCAATTATTGTCTCATCAATTGGTTATATTATTTTCCGCCCAAGTACAAAATAAGTTGGATGGACAGGAAGCAGAACTTTCTTAACAAGTTCTTTACGATTCTAAGTCGGCCAAATTGAAGAATAAACTCTCGAACATCCTCCAGCATGCCAATGAAACTCTGTAAGAGTATTGGAAGAGGTTTAAGATACTTTTGGAAAGTTTTTCATATCATCCATTCATGGAGGGAAAACTTGTGTATATCTTCTTTAATGGACTAGCTGATAAGGACATGATGATGGTCCACGCTGCATGCGATGGATATATAGCCACCAAAGTCCTAAGGAATCCCTGGCCCTTTTCGAGGATATTGCTGACATGGCAATGCTATTCGAGACTCGATCAAGGGTGAAGACAAGTGAAGAGGTGAATCTCGCTTCCTCAAAATTGGAGGAGCAAGTACAAGCACTCGCCTCAATGATGAAAAGACTATAGCGGAGAGGGCTCACCAAGAAAAGTCTTGCAAGATTTGTTCATGGGATCACCCAACCGACAAGTGCTCGAGATTTCAAGAGTTTAAAAAAGTTAAGGCTATCGGGGCATGGGGCCAAGGACAAAGAGCTTCGTGGGAGAAAAATTGGGATAATTGCCAGTATTGTGATCAAATCAACTATCGAGATGATAGAAGGCTTGATATATTTGTCACTAACAATATCAAATAAGCTACAGAAATAATTTTTAAGACAAATGAGAACTTTCACTCCCAAATCCATGAATAAATTTTGTACACCGCTTAGTAGTTGAGGTAAATGGAAGTCCCTGTGGCACTTGGAAACAACAAAGAGGTGTGGATAGAGGGCTCTCTAGATTAGGGGAAGAATGGAGTAGAGGCATGGAGATCAACACTCAAGAAAGGAGGAATTTCAAGATCACGGGGAAGCAGAAAGTGGAGAAAATCACGCCACCACCATCATTCCCGGAAGCATTAAGGGACAAAAAGTGGAGTGAAAAAAACATGGAGCTTTTTGAAATCTTCTGACTTTTCCAGGTATGTATACCTCTTGTTAATGTCATTGACCAAATGCCTAGATATGATAAATTCTTGAAAACTCTATACACACTAAAGCATGATCCTATGTCTAAAGGGGTAGAGCAAGTAAGTAGCCATGTGTCATATCTTTTTCAAAAGGTGTTTCCCCCAAAATGTGGTGACCCGGGTATGTTCACAATTTGATGTGCTATTGGAAATACCATGTTCAAATATGTCATTCTAGACCTAGGATCCTTTGCTGATGTGATCACATATTCATTATATGTGAATTTGTACCATGGGAAATTTTATGATACTGGGGTAGTGATTCAATTAGCCAACCGATCTAATGCATACCAAGGGGTATTGTGGAAGATGTATTGGTTAACGTGAATGAATTAACTTTCCCGACATATTTTTAGGTTCTAGATATGGGTTTCATTCTAGAGACTAGTTTTTTGTGGAACACTATTACGCTTGTTTGTATGATTATTTTGTAGGAGGCATTTGGTTTTGGAGAACATTATCAAGGAAACGATGAAAAGAGCAAGAAATTCCACATGCAATCTTCATCTTCAAAGTACCGAACAACCTCTCTATCACTCGTTACCCACTTGACACTCACCATTCGACACACAAGGAGGTATCACTTCCCTTAATTGTGGTTTCAAAGCTCTATTCAATTTGTAGTGCATAAGAGCAATTGTGATTGGACCTTGTTGGTGGGTGATTGTGATTAGAAAATATTTTGATTGTATTTATTTTTCTACTAGACATCACACCCGTGCTACTAAGCATATTTTTCGTGTTCCCTCTTCGTTCTAAGTAATTTCTTATTGCATTCCATTGACATTTACAATGCAATTTTTAAATGTGTGTATTTGTGTGTGTGTGTGGGGAGATTTAGATTATGTTACTTATTTGTGTTCTACTTTATTTATTTTTATTGTAATAAGGAGGTCCTTGTGAGCATTTTATCTTTGAGAAAAAATTTGAAAAAAATATTTATAATTGGGATGAAAAGAACACGCTAAGTAGAAAAATTGAAAGGGCGACTAAGGCAATACTGGGGGGATGGGAAGATAGGTTTAAACCCGAAGAGGATACCTATGTAAAAGTAAGAGGCCTCAATGGTGTGGAAAAATGAGGTGTGAGAATTGAAAAAAAAAAGGCTAGGATGAAAACCTAGGAGGGCTCCTAGGAAAAATGACAGAATTTAAGAGAAAATGGAAAGTATTTAGGCATTTCTCTTGCTTTTGCCTTATGTAGTTCTTTGGGTAGAGTAAATTTATCAGTTTTTTGGATGTTTGTAACTCATTCTTATGATTGGTATGGTTTTTTGTGGAATAGGAGAAGTCATTTTCAAAAATGGTATTAGATAGAAGGCCAATCGAAAGGTTGGTAGTAGATTGAAGGTCATTGGATTGAATAGTAGAATATTGAAGTGATCGGGAGAATAAAGAAGCGAAGAAGAACGAGTTTTCAAGTAAAGGATCTGGAGCCGTTTGTACGGCAGAGACAGTGCCTCTCAGTATGCCCAGGATAGTAGTCCTAGAGAGCAGACCGTGTAATCTTACACTGTTTGTGTAATCAAGCAGAATCAAGGTCCCGAGAAATGGACTGTGTAAATTTACACAATATGTGCCATCAGTTTTGCTCGAGAGCAAGTCCCAGGAAACGGAAAGTGTAAATCTTCATGGTCGGTGCTATCAGTTTTGCTCACAACCCAGTCCCACAGAACAGACCATGTAAATCTACACAGTTCGTGCCAGAAAACTGGGCATTATCTGTGTCAGTCTGTTGACTAGGGTTTTGACCAACGGGTTATTAGCTTCTCTCTTTCCCACTTTAAAAGGAATCCTTATTCATTGGATAAAGAAAGGAGGCAGATCCAGAACACTTTCCATAAGGTTTTTCTCTCTTCCTCCGTTTGTTTCTTAGCATTTATATCTTCCAAACCAAAACTTGTTATGGATTTGATTATGGTAGCTTAACTCTCAATTTGTGGACTCTTATATTTATCCTATTAAATGCTTCTATTATCATTATTAATTTGTGCTTGAATGGTTATGCTTATGATTTTCCCTGATCCAGATTATGATGTACAACTAGTTAATGTCTTTGCATGATTCAATGCTAGGCTCAGGAATGAACCGAGGAGTATTTGATATTTATGTCAGTTTTGTCAAAGGTTAAATGCGAAGGTCATGTGTGCTTGACACGTGTGTTCTTTGATTGAATTAGATGTAATTATGTGTCGGATTATTCTACGGATAATACGGGAGTTACTCCACAAGTGGTTCGATAATATTTTGGATCTTGTTGGGGTCTTAGGATTATACCTGGAGGTCATATCTCTTGTTTGTAGCAATTAGGCGGGGGAATGCCCATATGGTTAATGTGAGGTACTAATTTTTTTAGCGTAAAAATATGTGTTTAGAATGAGTATTCAAGGTGGAGGTCTCGGGGACCCATGCTACTCCAGGTTTAAATTCATTATGTATGTTCACGAGTTTATTAACCTCGAGAGTGAGGACTAGTGGTGGTAGCTAAAGTGCATGTTGGATATATTTGAAGGAGGTGAGGGTTTGTAGAGGGGAAAGAACCGAGGTGTGAGGGACCGAGGAAGTTCCTGGGGAATCAACCTCTCCACATCGTGTGATAGAGCATAAGATAGGAAAAATATCTTGTATATGAATAGGAGTTGATGACCAAATCTAAACGTTAAACATGTGACACACATTACCCCAATGCCTTTACTATCATATTTATCTCATTTTCAAGTTTACAAGCTATTATTTATTAGATTAATTACTCGAACAACCCCCCCCCCCCCCCTCCTCTTTTTCAGTTACCAACACACACACACACTGGGTAACGCTCGTGTGTGCGACTCTGTGAAACTATCTCTTAAACCCCTTGGTCTTTGTGGACGACATCAAAACTTACCAATAGCTATTATTCTTGGTAGTTAGGAGTAATGTAGGGAGAAACAATACAAATCTTATCTTTGATTGTCGCGTCCTAGATTTTTAATGGTGCTTGGGTTCTCTGATACCTGTAATTATGATCTGCTTGTCAGGGATGCGCGTCAGTTTCCTTTTATATAGCGCCTTTCTTTATGTCATTGGTTTGACATTCTTCCTTGGTCTCAATCGTTTTGGTATAGTTGCAAGTGTTCAACGTTGATATTAAATTAATGCCAAAGTCCTTGTCCTCGACTCAACAACATCATCTGGAAGTATTCGCATCACCTTTTATAGTCCTGCCCATCGTGTTCTAAAGAGTTTGGTAAAGAGGATTAAATACTTCAAACTTTTGGACCATATTCCTAGGTTTGAATATTTTTCTTTCCTTTTTGGCTTGAGCTTGTAGATGACTGCTTCACCGAAAGCTTCCATTTGGTGTTCAATGATTTCCTGAATTAAAACCTTAGACCTTTCTATGGATAAAGTTTCACATTTAGCTATCATATATGCTATGATTTCTTTCGATTAAAACTTAAACTCTACAACATGACTCGATAGTTGATTTGAAATAGCATAATTAATGACATTTTTTTAGGATTCCTAAAATTTATAGTAAATAAACAATAAATATCGAAGAGAACATTGTTCTTACTTTTTCAATATCAAATGAGACTCTATTCCTATCAAATTCCATAGTAAATGTACCACTATTTACACTAATCTTTATGCATACAGTTTTCATAAAAGGTCTCTTACAACAATGGTGAAACGTGATAATCATGATACATATCAGTTAAAAAAATTAGTAGGAAATATTAGCTTACCTATCATCACTAAAACATCTTCCATTATCTCTTCCAGACAACTCCATCCGCAAGTTTTACGATAGTGTAAGTTTCGACGAGTTCTCCTAGTTTAAGAATCTTGTACAGTAAATATGACATGAAATTTATATATTTTCCTAGATGTATAATGGAATTTGTAGTTTTCATGTTGCCTATAGTGCATGGGTAAGAAAACAAACTTGGATCTCCCCCTACATTTCTGAGGCATATGCTTTTAAATCATGGCAGATACATGCTCACTTCTCTTAACATCCTTCATCGCCTTTCCTTTTTATTACTCTTATAAATGCATAGTTATTTCAATAAATTAGCATATGAATGAATAAATTTAACGAGCTTTAGAAAAGGGACGTTCACTTCACACATATTGAAGGTCTCGATAGTTATCGTCAACAACCATCCATGTCTGTTCAAAGTGTCGGGGAAGGGTTTTGTGGCTTCAACACTTGGTTGTATTAGGCCCTCTTTTTAAAAAAAAATAGGATGTAGAGGTCAACGTTGCAATCAACAAAAATTCCATTGATCAGATTACGGTTGCAGTTGTCAACCTAGGATGCGGTACTTGGGATTTATGTCAATGATACTAGTTTCATCCTCCAACCTTTGTTCTTCCTTTCTTTCATCCTTATTCTATTCAATTGGAGAAATTTGGAGTTGTCTTCCCATCCTTAGCATAACAGCACTCACATTCACCTTGGGGTTTACCAAAGTTTGTGAAGGCAATTTTCCAAATCGATGCGGCTCGAGTTTTGTAACTGCTCGAGCAATCTGGATTACTTAAGTTTCTAGATATTAGATGGAAGCCTTCAACTCTATCTCTATCCTGACATATTTTTTTCTAGCAGCATTCATTTTCTCCTTCCACTATATCTCTTAATTCAGTTTTCGATTATGATTTTTTATGTATTGGATTAGATTTTGTCCTGGTTATAGTTGGAAAGCATTGAGGGTATTCTATGAATTCATGTACCTTGGGTTAGGATGGTTCTTCCATGGAGGATTGAATTAATTATATCCAAACATAGCATTGAATTCGGTAGTTTGTGTCGCCACAAACACCATATCCACAAACGACTGATGCGGCTTGTTGTTTTGCCAATTTTTTTATCACCTCCTTCAATTCTACTATATCCTCTTCTGATGGTTTTGGTTTGCTTCAAAGAGTCTTGACGCCTTATATATTGGTCCCTTCCGCCAATTCCGAGAATAACTCGTACACTTCTTCTAGTGTCATGCTCAAGATACTACCTACACATGCAGCATTTACAAAACAATTTTCATCCTCAACTAAACCACCATGTAAATAGAGGAATGGATCTTGTTTTAAGAAGCCATGGTAGGGGAAACTCGCATAAAGCCTCTTGAAACGGGCGCAATAGTTGTAGAGATTCTCTCTCGGTAGTTGCTCGATGTTGTTGATGCTTTTATTCATGACATTCAATTTCTGCATAGGGAATTACTTCTCAAGGAAGACTTGCCTCATCTGCTCAAGTTATAATGTTTCCTGGTTTGATAAAATAAACCATTCCTTGGCACCATCCTTGAATAAAAAGGAAAGACTTACATATTGACTTAATCTTTCGTGACTCATTCCATGGTCATGGTCATCCAGACGGCATGACACTTATAAAGATGCTTGTTTCTTCTCCTGCCAAACACTGGAAGCTTGGTAGTAAGTGAATAAGACCAAAATTCAATTCAAAATCGTTTCCTTCCTGCGTTTGCGTTAGTGCAATTGCAAAGGGTTATTGCTGAAAGTTTGGTGCAGTCACATGCCTCAATGTTTTATCTCTCATCTTGACTTGTTGAATCTTCTCGTGAATTCTTATCCTTTGACTGGGGGTTAGAGTAGGTCGTTAAACAATTACACTGTATCAAGATTAAATTTATAAAATCTTATCCACCTTCAACATTATTGTAATATACCAAGCAAGTAATGGTCGAAACCAAGAGATAATCATATTGCATATTTAAGGCTGTATTTCGGCCAACTCTTCACTTTAGGGTTTGGGGGGTTTTGTGAAATTTGTTGATTCAAAAACAACAAAATAAAATAAAGGATTTAAAATCAAAGAATAAAAATAGTTCAATTACACATCAACTTCATATAATGATCACAGGTTACAAATTCATTCAATTCCTAATATTGTTCATGTTTCCTATACTTGACAATCCCTTGGGTATTTATACTTGACAATCCCTTGGGTATTTATACTACTAACTAAGAAGGAATAAAGTTATTCTTCTAACATAACTATAATTATTCTAAGAATAAAATATCCAATATATTCTTTCAAAGACAAGAATTCTACCTTAAATAGAAAAGGTATAGAGATTTTTTCCAATAATAATTCTCCAAAAATGAAACTTAAAATATTCTTCTTATAATAATAGGAAACTAGCTATATTCCATAATAGAAGAGTAGGAATATAATTCTTACTGTCCACATCTGGTTACCATTTTTCTATGTATTGAAATGAGTATTTTACTTCCCAAATTGTGTGGCCTTATATTGCATTTGTCCCTCGTTTTTTGTGCTCTTGCTTCCTTTCAAACTCATATGTATTCTGCTGCATACTTCTCCACGTCCCTCTGAAGGCTTGGTGTGCTGGGAGCAATTATGCTAAGTGTGACATACGTGGGAATCATGCGGTATTCATTGCATTCTAGTACAGCTAGGCCGCATGGTGGTATTCGTTGCATTCTAGCACATAATGTGAACTGAGTGGGATGGGAAAATGTGTGATGTAAAAGGTGTGATGTAAAAGGCGTGGTCATTCGGCCGCCTAGCCATATACCTGAAAAAATGATAGTGCAAAAAGGTAAATTATTGTTTTTCTTCCTCCTCACTCTACCTATTCTCTCTATATTCTCTCTAACTTGACTTGAGCATTGAAGCAGGTATGACTTAGTGCTAACCCGCCTGACCTTAGTCTGTCTATTCTTGTAGAAATTGGAGTGGGCCGTGAAATAGAATAGTGATAAAGCATGGCATGAAAATATTGGACTCAACATTGGCACCGTTAGTGGGGACTATATGACAAGCACCCATATATCTCAGACACCGTGGAAGGAGACTATTAGTATTCATCAGAGATGCTTTACAAGGAACAAGTAAAATTGGTCTAGAGAAGGTGCTATAAAACAAATGAGGGTTATCCCTCACACATACAGAGGAACAACATCGACTCCGTTCAACTATAGAACTTGCGAACAACTCAATGATATTGCAAACGATTAAGGCTTTGCTAAAGGAATGATGCAAAAGTTAAAAGTGATGGAGGAAAATGAAGAGGCTTGGCAGCTAAGGGCCGACGTGGTCATAGGTCTATCATAAGCCACTTAGGTTGTTCAACGACTAGGAGGACTATAGAGTAATTCCAAAAGCAGGGGAGTATGTAGATCACTGCAAATGCAACCACGACCAATGCTAGAGTAGGACCACACTTCTAAATAGGTTTCACAAAGAAAGGGAAGAGGGTCACTGCTCACAAGAAGGATACAACTATACGCGACAGATTCTAAGTTGAAGATAAGCCTAACCTTGGGACAGAACGCGGAGGTGGCAGACCCAAAGGATTATCTACACTCTTTTTCAACCAACATGGTCATCTTTGCAATACCACAGGTCATTTGGAGTAAATTGTTTGCAACCACACACACAACATCGAATAGGATTTAGTTAGAATCCGAAAGATAAAATCATAGACATTATCAGACAGCTGAAACAGATATTCCTAGCCCAATCATGTAGAGGCAAAATTCCTAAATATTATTAGGGGACTTTTGGCATAGATACTGACTAATAACTTGTCATAATACTGAGGAGAGGTTCAATAATGAGGAAAATCAGGTGGAATAAAGGAGCAACAAATTCCTAATGGACACGTTTGTAAATAGTATGAGGTATGAGTTATTGCTGAGGGATTGCACCCTAAACCCGATAAACATGATCGATGAGATGATAAGAAGGGTGGAAAACTTCACCAGGGCTGACATAACAGACAAAAAAAGAAAGGAGGTGCATATAGGCTTAGGGATTAGAAGACTCTATGTAAGAAAAAGGTTTGTAACAAAGTTGGGGCAAAGGAAGATGAACAAGATAAACTTTGGTGATACAAGGTTCACACCCCTAATCAAAATGCTAAAGTAGGTTTTGGCCCTGGTAGCAGCAAAAAATATCTTGACCCCGCATGCATGATGAACTCAAGGGATTATAGGAGAGGCGGGTTACAGTCTTGCGACTACCACAACGATCACGACTATGAAACAAATGATTGCGTTCACCTCAGGCATGTCATTGAGGTATGTATCAAGAATGGACAACTCGCACATCTGATCAGTGATACAAGAGTGCGTAACAAGGCTACTTTCCTAAACAGGCCTGGGGCTAGCAGCATGTCAGCCTGAATGGAGGGTTTATTAGTCCAAAGTGTAATGTAACAAGGAGCAGTCGCTCAGCTTCCGTTGAGACTAAATAAGGGAAGGAATAGCAAGAGCAGAAGTCAATGAGGAAGCCTTCAGAGGCAATGAAAGGAAAGTCGGGAGGCCACTCCCATGGACAATGGCTTGGTTGTTATAATGACAAACATATATGCCATTATAGGAGGAGTATAAGGGAAGGAACTGAATCCCAAAGAAGAGCACACTGCAGGATGACACCACAAATGACACCGGTGGATAGGAAGCTGGGTGCAAGCGAAGTTATTTAGTTTTTCTCTAGCGACCTTGTACCGGATCGATCTAGCATGTAGCAATGCAGTGTTGATAATAGTAAGGATCATGGACAAGATAATTCATCTGGAATATATAGCAAAGGAATTTACGCTAAAATGATGTATTGGCATTGCTTGGAGAAGTTAGATAAGAACACTAGGAAGATCTGGAATCGATGAACGGTCGCTAGTGAATTTTGTAGGCATGACAATATGGTGAGAATGGGCAATTTTTCTCCCAGTCACTGTGTAGAGAAGAAAGGAGTTTGAAAATAGTAGGCATAGAGTTTATTTTGGGAAAAGGAAAACATCCCATACAACATCACATTAGCCAGGCTGGTGCTTGAACTCCTGAAGGGTATTATGCTGACCTTAGACCTGCTACCGAAATTTCCCACCCATGAAGGGATAAAAAAGGTCAGAGGAGATCAATAGAAATCCAGATAATGAGATCAATTTTCTCTAAACGAGTAAAAGAGAGATCAGTCAGTGGGAACGATGCAACATGTTTAGGTTCAGAGGTTCAGACTGTGCATCTTGAGAAGGACAGGATAGTACAGATAAAAAAAATCTCTTCCAGGTGATGTGAAGAAAACCCGGTGAAAATTGTAAGGAAAAACATGCAGGGAATTTCTTGGAAGTCAAGTGACATGATGGGTGTGTCCAAAGAATTTGGGTGCAACGTAAGTAAGGTGGCGCTAACGCATAAACCCGTCAAGCTAAAATGGAGAATGTTATGCAAGAAGCGCAATGAAGTAGTTAATAAGGACGTGGATGAGTTAGTTATGGTAGGAATATTGAGAAACGTGTCATGCGCAACTTCAATGGTGAACCCGGTTCTCATTAAAAAAAATAGACAAAAGTTGGAGGATATGTGTGAACTACACTGATCTGAATAAAGCATCCTACAAAAAACTATTACCCGCTGCTAGCCATCAATCAGAAGGTATATGCCCTCACAAATTTCCAAATCAAATGCTTTCTGGATGCATACAAAGGTGGTATGCACCTCCCCTAACCATATGAAGCTCACAGTAAAGGTAATATAGCGAGCCTAGTAAACCAGGTAAATGACAGTTCCCCAAAGAAAAGAGATAACCTCACCAAGACCAAAACTAGAAGAGCACCTCGCCTTTGGCGACCGCTCTAAGCAACCTAGAAGGAAAGATGAATCTCACCCACGATCATGCCATTGAGACCACAATCTTGGAACATGGTCCATAATCAGCAAAGATTATGGAAACCTCGGCTATAAATAGATGATCCGAACAATTACAAAGGTAATGGAATTTTCCCAGATACTGTTCATACATTGATCATACACTAACTTAGGCATTGGAGATGGATCTCGGAGACTTACCTGGGACCCTACTTTGCAGATTTCATGAAGCTAGCATGAAGTATTTTGTTAAATCCAAATATTATATTTATCCGTAAGGAATCTCCCGCATCAGTGGTGCCATTTGTGTGGATCAAAATTTTCTTTTCCAGGCCTTCGGAGTATCTGGAGGAGGCCAGGTTTCACGCAAAAGAGGAAAAATATTACGCTCTTAAGCAGCTAAGCGTGACAGCAAAAAGGAATAGGAAAAGTATACATAATTAACAGATGACAACTGGTCATCAAAAAACAAAAGATTGACGAAGCTAGCTGTAGAACAAACTAGAAAACCAGGAACAGGCGGCACTGGATGAAAGAGGTAAAACAAACCAGACTCAGTCACACCGGGTTGATACATCACAACATTATATCGTTATAACTAAAGTAAGTTTACACCCAGGTATGCTTTGAAATACCCAGCCTTGCACATATAGAATTATTGATAAATATGTGGTAACATGTTTTATTACAAAAAAGGTTTAAAACATCATCCCGTCTACAAAATGCTAGTGAAAAAACATTTGGTTTTAGAATCTAGTAAACACAAACTGAACGCAAAGAAATTATAGCAATAAGATACTAATTATAATCTATCATATTATATTGAGAAATATTGCACAATTTTAAAAGAAAAACTCAATACAAAATAACTAGCTTATGAATTCCGAACTACCCAACCTATAGGGTTGGGTGGTGAAAGCACCATTGATAGAGACTGATCATGAACTCCAAGAGAGAATTTGGATTATCATTGGATTCACGATTATGTCTCGTATTTCATAGTGCACCCCAGTCGTGGGTTCACCAACATAAAAGTAGGTAAGTATTCTAGAGAACGATGAACTGTTAATCGTTCTCCAACAATACTCACCCCGTTCTAGCATAGCCAAACTCACACCTAACACTACAACAAACAGGACCTTTAGTGGCATGCAAACTGTGTAGCTTATCAGTGATTTAGTGGAGCAAATGTTAATTTGCAACACAGTTTGCGTCACACTTTATTATGCCACGTACACCCGTGTAGCAAATTTGGCGTCACATTTTTCAATTGTGTCGTAAATTTAAGGACACATTTTGTGTCACTAAATTATGTGTCGTGAACTATTGTGACATAATTTGCGCCATTTAAGTCTAGTGATGCATAACTATTTTTGCGACATATTATGCGTCATTTAATATATAGTTTCGCTTGTATGTTTACGACACATAATGCCCCATTTCCATTCATTGACGCATTTCTTTTGGCGACATATTTTGCGTCATTCTCATTTAGTGGCGCATTTTTTTACAACACATTATGCATTATTTAAGTTTAGTGATGCATAACTATCTACGATATATTGTGCGTTAATAAAGTTTACTGATGCATGCCATGTGCGACATATTGTGCGTTATTTAATTTTATTGACACGTGTGTTTACGACACATGATGTGTGATTCTATATTTAATAACAAAGTTATTTGGAGCACATTTAATTATAGTGCAATGCTTGGCGACATATTTTACTTCATTTAGTTATAGTGATGTATGCATGTATGCAGCACTTTATGCAACATGAGTTAAAATGATGCAGCCAAGTGTGTTCATTGACTATGCAGCCTATCATCCCCTTAAAGCTAAGTCGTTGTGAGTTTAGACTTCTCCTTGCATCGGTTCCTCTTAACCCCTCTATAAGATTACCATATTGATGGAAATTCACCGTCATCTTTCATCCACTTGTTCGCTGATCTCAATTGTTGATCCTAGACAGTACAATACTAAAGTCTTCAATAAACATGCAAATATTGCATATAGTAAATAGCAAAAACATACACTACACACTTACAGCTTGCATGAACTTTCTCAGAAAATCCCGTAAGGGATGTTGCCCCAATTTTTGTCGTCGACAATAGAAATGATCTCTCTGGATAACTCACCCAATACGGATTACCGTTGAACCAGTAGGGTCTCCTGTACAAAAGACAATCAACCCCAGAGTCCCACACCATGTTGTCCATTAGCATGTTATAACATACGCACATCCTCAATACAAATCACACTGCTAATATAAGCACAAAGCCTAACCCAAACAACAAACTAGTTATATACAAAAGCATCTGAGGATATTCTTTGGTACAGCTACTTTATATAGAAAGCCGATGCAAAGAAATATCCATACACTACACTCGAGGTTTTGCTCACAAAGCCGAAGCAAAGCCTCACATTGCCCAACCTCAGTCATTTTAACATACATATCTCCGAATGAACAGTGAAAATCCCGAGTACCCATAAGTTTGTTAACCAATACAAAGGGATAGCATAGACTAGCATGACTACTCATTTTTAGAGCCCTAAGTTCCTCACGAATAATTCCATCATTTTTCTTACACGTCATGAAACATATCCGTCTAATCTCTTAATCCATTATTAATTGATGCCCTCATCAAATCTATCAATCTCAGACGCCTTTTCAGTTTCCTCCCTTGCAGAACCATCAGCCATAGTTAAACCAAGGGCAGTCTTGACAGTTGAAACAATCACGTTGTCCTGCATTTTCATCAACTTTGTAGAACTCTTGTTAGATTTCTCTTCTATATTGATCTTACACTTAGTACCTCCATGATTTTCCCACAAATGGCCGGCTTCATGACAGATAAAAGATGTGTTTTCATATTGATCATGAGAAAACGATTTTGTTAAAACACAACCTTGTGACTACAAAACAAATAAACCTTCAATAAAATGACATAGGCATGAATTAACAAACTTTAAACAGGTAAATACCATGTGAACTATAGGGTACCCTATTCATACACGGTTTCTCGCATTTCCCTCAGGAATCTAGCTTCTTCCTCCACTTTAGCCCTCGATTTAGGTCAATGCTCTCATTCATTCCATAGTGGAATTGCATTTTTTACCTTTTAGGTACGCTATGCACACCATTTCAGCCATGACAATAGTCTATGTGAAGTCGCACATTCATCCAGTTCCTCAACAAACTTGAATGTGTGAGTTTGCACATACCTATCATCATAGCCGAAATGGTGTGCGAAGTTGCACATTTATCTAGTTCTTTGTTGAACTTGAATGTGCAACTTTGCGTAGGGGACATCGATCATGCCGACTTGTCTGCGACATGCATGCGATTTCACTTCAAACCTTCACACTTATTAATTTCTTGTCTCTTGTTCTAACCGTTCTCTGTGTCCATGTTCAACATATGTCACCAGTTATGCAGGTTGCCAAGAGGGCTTCCAGAAAGAGCACCGAGGCAAGTTTGTCTAGGGAAAATAAGGCAAAGACCACCACCGCCCATCCATACCCTAAATTTGACCACAGACGCTTCTTCGAGGAGGAGAACGAGAAGAGATACCAAATTATCAGCAAAATGTGAATCAAGGAGGCGAGAGCAATCAAGGCCAAGGATGTTGAGCGTCTCCACCTTGATATGTTCATCGAACCCTTAGTTCCTTAGGGAATGAAGGGTTTGATTTGCCTCGACAAGCCCACTTATGCCACGGAGGTCAAGGAGTTTTATGCTAATTTCACATGGCTGACCATGGATGGATAATAAACCAAAGAGAATAGGGTCAACATGGTTTTGACAAGTGTCTTGATCAAAGAGATCATTGGGTTCATATTCGGTGAAGAGGAGTTGCGGGTTGAACCACTCCATCTCTACTTTCAGGACTTAAGGCTTCCTAGGGCCGACGAGGATGATCCGTCTAGGGGGCTTGACCTGAACCGCATGGTGGAGAAGTACTTTAAGATCTAGGAGGGCAATGGCATCAACAAGCCAAGAGACATCAAGATTGATGTCTTAGACCTCAAGAAGAGTATGATGTATAACATCATCGTCCCAATACTGATCCCGCTCAACCATCCTTCTTAGTGCATGATCAACGGGGCTGTTCTCTACTACCACATTGTGGAGAAGAAGGTAGTCGACCCTGGTTATGCCATCATTCAGGAGATGTACACGGTGACCCTACGGCAACATCATTACCGACCCTTTGGAGAAATAGAAGGTTCACATCCGCTCTAAGGAGAAGATCCATCCAAAGTACTACGATGAGAACTACTTTGGCCAGAAGCATTGGCATTGGGAGGCTGGACGTGGATTGATCGCAATGTCCCCAAGGGAAATCTTGATGTTCCTGCCACACCCGGGCCCAAGACTACTCCATCGACCTCCACAACTAGCCATCCTACCCATGTCACTCCTGTCCCACAATCCGGTATGAAATTTATTATATTTTTTGGTATTCAGAAAAATTACAATTTGAATTTATTAGTTAATAATTTATTTAACACAAATTTTTTTCTGCATGATTGAAATGCAACACCTTGGTCATGCTCTTGAAATACATGGCCGAGACAAAGGCATTGGCGCAGCGTAAAGATCGCAATGTACGCCAAATCATTATGGAGTTAGCGGAGTTGAAGGCTTTAACGGGTGGTGTTACCAATGCACCTGTGGATCCCCATATGGCTACACCGGGGCAAAGCCACATGCCAATCAGAAGGAGGCAGGCGAGGAAGATAATGCATTGGACACTGATGAAGATAGAACGGTGTCCAGCGGTGATGAGTCCGGGTCTTCTAGCTATAGACTGGGGAGGGTAAAGAGCAAGACTATGGTAACAGTTCAGTGGATGAAGATCTTGTGGTACCCGAGCCCCAGCCATGATCGGTTTTTCATGTTATGGATTTGGTTTTGTTTGTGATTTGAGATGGTTGTTTTCATTTAGTTTTATTTTGTAAGCAATCGTACTCTTTGACTTGGCTTTTTGTTAATTATGCTAAAATGTATTATTTTGATATTATTTGAGTAATTTTTGTTCGGAAATCGTGAACTCGAAATGAGAACTTTAGATGGTTCATTCCGAGTTCTGGCTTAATTGGTTAAGCAGTGAAGTTTTCAAAGGTATGTTGTTATTGTGACGTTGCTCCTACGTTGCACTTAAAGTTTCAGTTAGTATGACGGGTTACCGACTATTATGTGACATCGCAAAAATTAAAAGATTAAAGTCGATCTAGCCAGTGGTTTGGTCTGAGGCGTAGGTGCGACATGGGTGTTGTCAAATCGATCTTACCGATTCATTTGTCGATTCATTCTGCGACTCGGCATCTCTATTTCACATGTGTTCTTTTATTTTATATTTAACCTTGAGGGGTAGGTGTGACGTCAACATCATGATTTCGCTCTATCTGATTATATTGCCGAGATGGTGTACCACATCGGTATCTATGTTTCCCATGTCAATCATTACTTATTTTTGGGATACAATGGAACAATAACTTATTTACCAATTACATTAAGCCACAATCCACCACATAAACTATCAACAAGGTAAGTTAAAATGCTGACTAAACCTAATATATGTCTTCTTCTTCCACTTATTTGATTTGGGGTGCTTCTAAATCCGCACACCTTCCTCGTGGCCCCTTCTCAACGATAGCTCCACCCCAAATATCTCATAATGGACAACATTACTGGTGCTTGGTAGAGTGTGTGGAATAATGTCAGAAAAAGAAGATGGACTATCCTCTCCCACGAATTAACTTTTCCCATGAATGACCACTGATTTTCTAGAATCACAAGGACCAGCAACAAAATATTTGTGTAGCATGTGAAGCAAGGATGTAAGGATCGCATGTAGAACGTGTCCTGCTCAGGTCGACAACTGTAAAACCTAGCTTGTCGATCGATAAACCGGCATTGTTATCGACAAACTTGTCTAGGCGATTTCCTATATTTCCTCAATCACACAATAGTAAGACATATTCCCATACACGAGATTTTATCATTCACGCTGCTTACATGTAATGCTTCCGCAACTAGGCTAACGCCAAATTTTTGTGTTGCGGTGTGTGTCTTATTCATGGGTAAGGTAAATTCATTCATGTTATAGCCTGTGAAAGAATTTTTTGTTGCGAAAGGCATGAAGGCTAACCAATTTAAGGTCTCACTGTGTTTGTCTCCGACTACAATTTGGCATAACCAAAATATGAAAGTGTGATTGTGTTCTGCAAGTACTTGATTCTCCGACCAACCTGGGTGCCTCTCTTTGATAGTAGCCATGTGCATATCCACGTACAGGTAAACCACATCTGGATTTCGCAGAACATATAAATGTTCTTTCATTAACTCGTCGGGGGTTAATACCCTAGTTGTTCCCTTTCATAAACCTTTGCCACCAACTCTGTCTGCATGTCGTGATTTTAGCACACCAACGGACTCTTTATTCTTCAAGAAATCCATGTAGTATTCTACGACCTCCTCGGTAACATATCTCTACACAATACTAGCACTCGGGTGATATTGATTTTTCAAATAACTCTTGAATATCTTCATATACCTCTCGAAGGGATACATCCATAGAAGATAAACAAGACCACATATTAATATCTCTCATACAACGTGAACCAATAAGTGCACTATTATGTCAAAGAATGAAAGAGGGAAATACATCTCCAACTCGCACAACACGGTAACTATTTCCTCTTGTAGTTCCTCCGATTCTGATGCCTAATCTCTTTACAGCATATTGCCTTGAAGAACCGACATAACCGGGTAATGCACTTTCTGACGTGAGTTGGAAAGATGGATCTTATTGCAATTGGAAGAAATTCTTGAATCAAAAAGTGTGAATCGTGTGATTTCATACTCCCCAATCTCAGTCCCTCATCGGATACTAGATTTCTAACCCAAGAAGAGTAGCCTGTCAGGACATTGATACCTTTTAGGCTGAAATATATCAAGTCTTTCTCAATTTTTGAAACTGTGTAACAAGCAGTGGGCAAGTACATCTTGGAGCCCCGCACCTCGGGGGCCGAATCTGGTCTAATTCTCATTTCATTTATATTTTTCCTTGACTTCACTCCATCCTTTGTCTTACCCGGGATATTCATCAAAGTACCAACCAAAATATCACATACATTCTTTTCAATATGAATCATGTCCAAACAGTGTTGGACGTCAAGGATCTCCCAATACGATAGTTCCAAAAAATGGAACGCTTCTTTCAACTACCAACAACCTTAGGTTTCCTCTCCCTCTTGCCAGAGCCATTTTGTAAATCATGCAACATGTACAGGATTGGTGCACCTGTTAAAACGGGAGGAGGTGGCGCCGACTCTACCTTGCTTTTGAATTCAGCATGTCGAATCTTCCATCGGTGAGTTATCAGAAGTCATTTTCGATACCTAAGATACAATGTCTTACTTCCATGCCTCAACTACCAATAATTCATTCCTTCCAAACAAATGGGGCTTGCCTTGTGACATTTAACTGAATAGCCACACAAGTTTCCATATGCGGGAAAGTCATTCATGGTGCAGAACAACATGGCTTTAAAATCAAACGAATCCTTACAAAACCCATCATATATCCTCATTCCAAGATCCCACAGTAGTTTAAGGTCATCCGCCAAAGGGGCTAGGTACACATCGATATCTTTGTCGGTTGCTTCAAACCGGGGATCATTAGATATAACATAATTTACTTCCTTTTCAAGCACAACCATGGGGGCAAGTTGTAAATCATTAGCATCACTGGCCACGGACTATGACTGTGGCTCATATTACCAAATGGGTTTATTCCATTTGTGCATAGACCAGGCCTCAAATTATGTGGCTCA
The DNA here is from genome assembly GCA_032355605.1 of Rubia tinctorum. Classification (NCBI taxonomy): domain Eukaryota; kingdom Viridiplantae; phylum Streptophyta; class Magnoliopsida; order Gentianales; family Rubiaceae; genus Rubia; species Rubia tinctorum. The sequence goes on from JAULKM010068690.1 coordinate 23,245, forward strand.
TTCCCGAATTCGGGAAAAGTCGTATTTATCTTTTTTCCATTGATCACCATCAGCCGGATGGCTAATGACTTCAGGATCAACCACAATCTGATCTACACGCCAACTCATATTCCTTGCATTCTCAAGATTATCAAACAATCTTTTAAATCGGGAATAATAGGTAGATACTAAACAACCTTGACAGGAATCTTCTTCGTCTGCCGATTTTCAATTTCTCCATCCCCATCCACCTCCTTCAATTTGAATAAAAGAGCATTAAATTTAGGGCATTCTTCTGCATTCAAGTGATCTCCCCTATACAAGATACAATTGTTCCGACTAACATGTATCTTTTCATAATCTGTGCCCATCGGACATAGTACCTTCTTTGCCTCATAGACCGTTTCCGATAGTCTATTGTCAACTGGAAGCATTTCTTTCAACACTTTGAACAAACCGGAGAACCCAACATCACTATAGGAGTACTTAGCTTTTACATTCATCAACTACAATGTAGCCTTCAATGCTGTCATTTCTTTGGGGCACCCATCGTATAAGTGTCTCATTATGTCCGCTGAACATTTCTAGTATGCTCACCCACACTCTCCCCATGCCAAAACCAAATTTTGTATGTTGGATTGAAACCGTGTATAAATAAGTCATCTTTCAAATCAGTTGCATCTTCATGAATAGCGGTGTTCCGGCACTTCTTGCAAGGACAATATACATATGACAAATTTTCTTTTGCAGCATTCACAAATGCATATTTAATGAAGTTGGCTATAAAACATTGATACTCTTCACTAGTTCGATCTTTATCATTATAATGGGTTGTATCCACGGACATTACTATAACATATTAATAAGTGCACATTCTTTAGGGTCATATCTTAGCAACAAATACATACACTTATATTAATTCAATTCAATTCATGGATTCCATATACAAATTAATTAGGGCAACATATAAACATACATGTCAACGAAAGCTTAATTATCATGTTCCATACACATATAACATCACCCATTTATATAATTATACAATGTCTAAATTTAATTGACTCATAATTAAACATATCCTCTCATATGAATAGAAAACTAACCTAGAACCCTAATTGAAGAAATGAAAATACAAATTTAGGTATTGGAATACTTACTTGCTAATTGAGTAGCGAGTTAGCACAACCCACAACCCTATTGCCCACCTCCAACAATGGGGATTTGCATTTTGTAGAGCCTCTTGGAATGTGGAAGAAAATTTTGGGTATTAGGATTGAATTTGGTCGAAGGACCAAAACTTACTAACTAAATTCTGACACATGCGACGTTGGCCCTTAGCCTCGGGAGATATTTGGTCAAACCGATCATTAGTACGAAATCGGTCATCTCATGTCTGAATGATACTGCTAGATCGAACACATGTTGTTGTCGATGTCGCACCTACATCGGTTATACCTTTTACTTCGATTTTGAATATTATTTACCTTGATTTTTATTGAACCAAAGTAAAAAAAACCTATTATGTACCTTGATTATTTTTATAATCGAGGTAAATAATATCTTTTAATTCAAAAAAGTGAGGTAAAAGAACATTTTACTTCGATTATTTGACATAAGGCAAAAAATCAAGGTAAGAAAACTAAAGTAATAGGTGTTGTTTCTTGTAGTGGAATTATCAGTTTTATTTCAAACGAGAAAAAAAATACAAGAACATTGAAAAAGGGGCTCCCGTTTCTCCATTAATGATGAAAGACAGAGGTAGAGAAATGGGTGTTTTGTTTTAATGAGAGAGAATATTTTTAGGATTCTTAAAAATATTAAAGAAGATTTTATCGGTGAACTCTAAAATTCAATTAGTTTGAATAGTTGGGAATGTCTTTCAGAGAACGTCAAGTTGTTGCACCGCCAACAAACCACCACTACCTAAATCGGAACCACTATAATTGTAAATTCATGGACTACTCTCGCACACTGAGAAATCACGATGAGGACCACCAACACATTCCCACAAAGTCGGATAATCTCCATCGAAAAATTATTCTAAAATCCATAATTCTTAGCATGTGTTTTAAACTTCGAATCTATCTATCATAAAGAGAGTGAATTAACCAATGAATAGGGATGACAGTGAGGCGGGTTTTGGTGGAGATCTGCCCTGCATTCGCCCCAATGAGGTGGGTATGAAGGTAGTTTTGGTCGGGGTGGGGCAGGTATGGGTATGAAAATTATACATGTCATGGGTAGTGGGCCGGGTATGGATATTAGTTCACACCCGCCCCATCACCTCCCTACTAAACCCATTATATACATGTTAATTTAATATAAAATAAATTATTATTTATCCATGTTGCACATATTTTACCTATAATATTTTCATGAAAATGCATTTATTAATTTTAATATGTAGATTTTTACTATTTTGAAAATATAAGTGAGATGAGTATAATAGGTATGAAGTGGCTAGGGAGATCCAAGTGGGGGATGAGGCGGGTATGGATTTTGTATAATACCCGATGAGGCGGGGGTTGGATTTTAAAGTTGTACCCGCCATGCATGATGGGGCGGGTATGAGTCTGAAACTTATAGGTAGGTATGGGTATGGAGGTACCATAATCCGCACATGTCCGCCCCATTGTCATCCCCACCAACGAATCAAAACCCAATTCACATCATTTCCTACTGTTAATTAAACGTAGGGGTGGCAAAATAGACCCCGTAATCAGTGGGTCAAGTGGGTTATATATTTTTTAACTCGAGTGGGTAATAGGTGAAATGGGTAATAGGTTAAATGGGTAATGAGACAAATTGGTATTTGAAAAATATGTGTTGGGTGGCCTGAGTTTGTGGGTTTACCACAGGTTTACCCATATAGGTTAAAACTCACATGTTTACCTATATGAGTTGTATATGAACCCATCTGGGTCAATATATGAGTTGAAACTCGCAGGTTTACTCATATGTGTTGGTGTATAAAACTATATGGGTCAATACATGGAATGAAACCCGCGATTTTTACTCATATGGTTGGTATAGAAACTCATATGAGTTTAACCATTTTCAATCTGGGAGTTAAACCATTTTAGATCCGCGGATTGAGTGAGTTTTAACCCAACCAATTTTTTACTCGACCCGTATTTGATCAATTATAAAATAAATTGAAATGGATCATATTCATATTATTTAACTACCCACATTATCCGACTCGTGTTCGACCAGTCTGACTAGTTGCCACACCTAATTAAACGCACCTCATACAAAGACCCCGAAGTCATAAAGCTAAAAGGTGAAAAGTTCATGACACGAAGAAAAGGAAAGAAAACTAAGAATAAAAAGTTAAATCCTCTAAATCCTCTTAAGGTTGTTAGATTCTCAAATTACATTCCTATGAGACTCTCTTATGTATTGATTCTCAAATTTACGAATCCAATTAAAGCGTGATATACTTTTTTTGAATTATGGTAACCCACCTCTATTTTTACTCTTACTTTTTAACAATATTCTCTATCAAAATTTGACCGTATATTTGAATATATATATATATATATATATATATATATATATATACAAAAACAATACCATTATCATATATGATATCGTTGAATACGTTGTAACGAGTAGTTTCTAAATATTAACTTTTTATTTGCCGTTATTATATGTAGGTAAACATATTAACGATCAAATATGTTTTTTGAACAGCGTAACAATGATTGCAGTGCAAATAAAGGTGGGACGGGTGAAGTAGTTAATTTTTGGATAAATATCTAAAAAAAATTAAATTAGAATAAAAATGAAGTATCATTTTGTGATTTTACAATCTCAAAAACAAAATTGAACAAACTATTATTAGTTTTAGTATTTCATGTTATCTTATAATGGCTCACTTTCTATTTTAGAATGGTCTTTTTATTTTGACTCCTTCCTCTTTTGGAAAATTCTATATTCATATTTATCCACTTATTTTACTTTTTAATCTCTCAATACAAATTCATCTACTCATTTCAACTTTTAAAAATTCTTGTGTTATTTTTTAAGAGATTAGATTTAGAGGACCAGAGGGAGTACTCTATACTGCTTATTTATTTCAATTTTAGAAATAATTTTTTATTTTGACAGGCGATTTTTCCATAAGTTTATAAACATGCCACTTATTTTTTATCTTATAAGTTGCATTTGTTAAATTACATACTAAATTTTAAAATTTTAAAAATATTTTTTATATCATGTATTTTTATGTTTTCACATTCAAATACATATTATTACTTGTTTTAACTTTTAAAATTCAATATTTAAATTTTTATATAAAATTTACAATATTTAAAGTAAAAGTCATTGTAGACTGTTTATAAATTTATGGAAAAACCGTCTTTCCTTAGATTTTCTGATTACTTAAAATTTTCACATGAAGCAATTGTTGTGAAAGTGGTGAGTTGAGATTTTTGACATCTTAAAAAATTGAGAAAATGTTCAGAATGGTACCAATCTTTAATAGAAATTCATAGTTTGGTACCCAAATTTTAAAATTGTTCTTAAAAGGTATTAGTTTTTTTCATTAATATCATGAAAATGTGTTTTTTAGTTAAAAGTTGATACCATTATGGTACAATTAGGGGTGGCAAAATAGACCCGTAACCCGCGGGTCAAGCGGGTAATATAATTTTAAACCCGTATGAGTATGGGTAAAATGGGTAATGAGTTAAATGGGTAATGGGTCAAATGGGTAGTTCAAAAATATGGGTTGGACGGGTTGGGTTTGTGGGTTGACCGCGGGTTTACCTATATGGGTTAAAACCCGCGGGTTTAC
>JAULKM010068691.1:0-12030 GCA_032355605.1 Rubia tinctorum
TTTGCCATTAATATTAAGTATATATATTTTTTATATTAGTGGTTACCCCATTGAAAATTTTCTGGATCCGCCAGTGACCATGATTGGTAGGGAATCGCCTATATTCAACTCTTCATTTAAATCTCATCTGATTCCAATTAACACTAACCTTTATCAAAAAAAAAGAAAATTAACCGCGAATCCTTAGTGATATGGTTTTTTTAAATATTAATCACCTGGGAGGGCTATAAGCCTATAAGCCATTCAAGAGTTTGTGTCATGCTTTATCAGAAAATTGACCCCACGTAGTCAAGAAAGCTTTAGTCACAGAGGAATTTTTTTAAAAATTATGAAATATTTTCAATATTTTATAGTTTAATTATAAATTTACATTTAAATATTTTAAATTTAAATATAATTTATTTAAATGTCCTGCTTTATATCGATTAATCATTAAATGAGATTATTTTATAATTAATTACTGATGGAAATATGTTTAATGTTTATTTTCATTTATTACAATAAAAATCCTGTAATCCTGTAATTATGAAAATATTTAAAATATAATTAATTGTATTATAACTTTAAAAATTACATAAACTAAGACTTTTGTGATTGATCTAATAGTTAAATATATGATAGAACAATTTATTATGCGTCTATCTAAAATGTATAGTATTAAATTTAAAGTATATTATAATTATTTTACAATTGGCCTATAAAAAGATAGTTTTTTAAGCTAACAATTATACGAAATTATTTTATAATATATGTAACTAATGAGATTATTTAACGTCATTTTTATTTAGTACAACGAAATTTTTGTAACTTTGACAAACTTTAAAAATATATTGTTATATATAAATAATCATATTTTAACTCTAATAAATCATAAGATTTTTCATAATTAATCTAATCGTAAATTAATAAGTTGGTCTAAGAGTAGGCCTTTTATTTTTTATGCGCAAACTTTTTAATAATATATACTAAAAAAAGGTGGTGGTTGAGAGAAATTATAATTACTTTATAGGGTTTGAAAATTGACTAGACTAGAGTAAACGTATAATATGGAAAGGTGTAAAACACGCAGGCTGAATCGGTCTATTGTTTTAAGGAAGACCCACTAATTCGACAACACGTATAATATCTATTATCCAAATCAATCAAATACTACTCATCCGTCCTAATATTTTTAACCCTATTTATTTTTTACGAATTTCAATGATCATATTTAACCATCAATATATCTAATTACATATAACAATTCCACGTAAAATATTAATATTAAAAAATAATGTTAAGATGAATCTCATGATATCTCATGTGATATTTTTATTATAAATATATTTATTTATATTTATAATCAAAGTTTACTAAGTTTAATTTTTTTAAATACGCTAAAATTGATGGTACGGAGGAGTAGTATTTTACAACTAATTGATCGACCGGTATTTATGCTCTCCATCCAATTTGACAATTAGCCCGAATGTGGGCCTCCACAACTTACTTCTAAATTTAGATTGTTTTAAAACATTATTAGATTTGTTTGTGTGATAAAATTTTGGTAAATTCGTAGGAAAGAACGTTTTTCATAGAATTATGGAAAGATGAAATTTAATTAAAATAATAAAAGGTAAAAGATCTTAGTTGCAATATTAAAATTTTATTATGCAACGTGTAGTAGTTATAAAGTTTATAACTCGATTCATGCAACTCAAAAAATTTATCTTAATTTTTTCTAATTTGCATTTTAAACCTTGGTATTTGCATGACTTATGGAAAGACCGTCTTCAAGTAGACGGCTCCAAAATTTTAGGCTTTAAAACCCTAATAATTAGATGGAATCATTTTATAACTAATAATATGTTTCCTCCGCTTCGTTGGATGTGATATTATAGTATTAAGTGTTTGGATTTAGATGCATAAAATGAGCGAATGAAATTGAATTCAGAAAGAAAAAAGTATAATGAATGGATGAAATTGAAAGAATCTTGCCATAAATATAAAGTGTCAAATTCACAAATAAAAATAAAAATGCGACACATCCAATGAAACAGATGAAGTAATGGTTTCATGTCAATTTTAAGAACAACAACAATTACAGAAACTTTTACTTTGTTTTAAAAAAAATTAAAGTTAGAAAATATAATTAAAAGTTTGTACTCCCTCCATTTCAATAAGAGTGTTACACTTACGTTTTTGAGATATTTTTTTTAAAATGAAACTTTCAATCTAGTTTTTATTTTCTATATTCAATTTCAACAACTCATTTTCTTCACATTAATTCACGAGTCAAAATCTAATGTGTCAATTTTAGTGAAACGGATGAGTATTTTACAAGTGAGCAAGAAGCTTACTTTAGGGGACGAAAAATATTATTTAAGAATGATGAAAACGAAAATTTGATAGCGTAGTAAAGTCGAAGTACAAATTTTGCTTTGTTTTGCGGTGTGCGGTGAAGTGATAGTGAGTGACACTGATGGTGAAACTTAAAGAACTAATTACGTGATAAAATTGTACTCCAACATATACACACAGACTCATGAGAATCTAATTCCTTGACTTCGACGCTCTAATCATACGCGTGTCACTTATTAATTGAAACATGCAAATACATCTCACTTAGTCGATGAAATGGAGATGGCATGGGATGGAGGTACATGAAAATAGATGGTATGAGATGAACGTAAATGAAGGTAGGTGATGTAAGATTATGGAGATGTTTGGAGATTATTGGAAATGTTTGGAGTTGAACTGAATTTAAATAAATATAAGAAACTGAACTGAATTTAAATAGATATAATAAACTAAACTAAACTAAATTTTAAAAATATAATAAACTAAATTGAACAAAAATATTAATAAATGTAGTAAACACGACTGGACTGAATTGAACTTAAATAAATGTAAAAATTTGAAACGGGGATTTTGAATAAATATAATAAAATGAACTGAAATAAAATAAAATAAATATAGTAAACTGAACCAAAGTGAATATAAATAAATATAATGAACTGAACTCAATAAAAAAATAAATATAATAAACTGAACTGGATTGGATTGGATTGAATTGAATTTAAATAAATATAATATCCTAAGCTGAACTGAATTTAAATAAATATAATGAGCCGAATATAAATAAATATAACTAAATTGAACTGAATTTGAATAAATATTAAAAACTGAACCGAACTGGTATTTAATATAAATGAATATAATAAAATTAAATGAATATAAATAACTATAATATACTGAATTGAACTTTATTTAAATAATTATAAAAAAACTAAACTAAATTGAACTGAACATAAATAAATATAATACACTGAACTGAACTTATAAATATAAATAAATATAATATATTGAATTGAATTGAATTTAAATAAATATAAGAAATTGAAGTAAACAGAATAGAATTTAAATAAATCTAACTAACTAACTGTACTTAATTGAATTTTAATAAATATAATATATATTGAACTGAATTGAATTGAATTTAAATGAATATAAAAAACTGAATTTAAATAATTAAAAATACTAAATTTAACCAGATTTGAATATACTAAACTGAGCTTGCTAAAATTGAATATAGTTAACAAATAGTAATAATAGGCCATAACAAGAATATAGTTGAAATGATTTGAACTAAACTCAACACAAATTAAATAATGTAAATATGTTTGATTTAAAATTTGAACATGTTGAGTACATAATGAAATATGATGGACCATGTGATAATTATACTAAAACCCAAGTATACTATATTTAATTTAAATACACTAAATTGAAATTCAAACATAGTTACTAAACCTAAACCCGTTATTATTAAATTATGTGATAAACTCAAATGATTTTATTGAAAAGTTAAAATATTAATATTTAAAAGAAATATTAAAATAAACATTAAAAAATGTTTACTAAAATATTAGTGTTTAAAATAAAATTTTAGAATAAACATTTAATAAAATAGTTACTAAATTTTTAACATTTAAAATATTATATTTTAAATTAATATTTAAAATATTAAGTTACTAATATATTAATATGAGTCCGTCTCTTGAAAGACAGTCTTTCCATAAGTCATGGAAAAACTAAGGTTTAAAGTGCATATTAGAACAAATGAAAATAAAAAAATTGTGTTGCGTGAATGAGGTCATAAACTTTATAATAAATATAAATTTTTAATATTGCAACTAACAACTTTAACCTCTTATTATTCTCATTAAACTTCGTCTTTCCCTAAGATTATAGAAAGACGATATTTCCCAAGACTTTTCCTATTGGCAAAGTTTTTGGGAAAACCCATTTTTCCATAGGCATATGGAAAGACGGGTTTAAAACAGAATTAACGTAAAAGGTTTTAGTTGCAATATTAAAAATTTATTATGTAATGTGAAACACTCCAAAATTAATGCAACTCCAAAATTAAGTTTATCACCCGATTAATGCAACCCAAAATTTTTATCTCGATTTTTTCTAATTTGCTATTTAAATTTTTGTTTTTCCATAACTTATGGAAAGTGACCGTCTTTCAAGAGATGTACTCAAAATATTAATACTTCAAATAAATATTTAATATAAATATTTTCTATAATATTAATTGATTAAATTGTTTTTTGGTCCCCAACATACCATCTTTTACCATCCACGAGAGCAAAACTATGTTTGTTTAATACCCTACATATTCAAAGTGAAATTTTCGGTCCTCAAAACCAGATTTTTGGTGGTTTTCATCTTTTGGTCACCAAAAAATAATAATTCATGGTTAGGGGTATTTTGTAATTTCACTTATTAAAATAGCAAAAATTGAAAAGAAAATAGCAGAAATAGAAAAATCCATCCGCCGCCCTCTTCTCGGTCCGCCACCCCCTTTCTCCGGCCGGATTTTCCTCGCTGCAACCCCCTTCACCGGTTCGCAGCATCCTCGTCGCGCCCTTGTCGCCATCCAGATTTTTCTCGCTGCCGCCCCCTTCACCGATTCTAGGGTTCGCCGTCTCAGGACGATAAGGTTATTCATAAACGATGTTGGATTAGGAATCATCGCAGAGCTAGAAAGGGAGAGCTAGATTGGGGGTCGCCTGCGCAAGGGTTCGCTGGATGGCGTCTATCGGACGAGGTCAGCGGCGGTGGTGATGGCAGAGCGAAGTGGTGGGCGCGTGTGATGGCGCGTGTAATGCACGCGCCAAATGGAAGAAGAAGATGTGTGTGATTTACACGCGGCCCGAGGCAGTTGTGGACGACGGCGACGGCGACGGCGCTTAACGACGACGGGATGAGGTTTAATTTTTTCTATTTTAATAAGTGAAATTACAAAAATACCCCTAACCATATAAAAAGAATATATTTTTTGGGGACCAAAGGATGAAAATCACCCAAAATCTAGTTTTGGGATCAAAAATTTCACTTTGAATATGTAGGGTACTAAACAAGCGTGGTTTTCCTCTCAGAGACCAAAATATGGTATGTTGATAACCAAAAAAACAATTTAGTCATATTAATTTTTCAATAAATATTTAAATTAATCATTTACTAAAATATTACATTAAAACTAAAATATTATTATTTAAAATAAACATTTACTTAAATATTAATTTGAAAATAAAGGTAAATGATGGTAAATGGAGGTAGATGATGTAGTCTGGTAGATGAAGTTAGATGGTATGAGATGAGATGAAGTTAGATGAAGGTAGATGGTATGAGATGATGAGATGAAGGTGGATGGTGGATGGTGGATGGTGTGAGATGAAGGTGGATGGTGGATGGTGGATGGTGGATGGTATGAGATGAAAGTATCTAATATAATCTCTGCTGGACAGGACCTTATTAACCTCCTCACTAAAATAGGCTCACATATATATACTAACTCCGTTTCATTGGATGTGCCACCATAGTTTTAGGTGTTTTGATTTAGGTGAATTAAATAAGTGGATGAAATTGAATTTAAAAATGGGGAAAGTATAATAAGTGGATAAAATTGAATGAATCTTGCTATAAAAGGAAAGTGTGTCACATCCAATGAAACAAAGAGAGTACTCCTTTTTTTCACTCAAGTCCGACTAAGTATTATTTGGATGGTAAGTTTTTTTAAAGACGATATTTTCATAAATCATTACAAAATTAAGATTTAAACTGTAAATTAGAATAAATTGAGATAATTTTTTTGAATTGCAAAGTCATAAACTTTATAACTACTACGCATAGCATAATAATTTATTAATATTGCAACTAAAATATTTTACCATTTTATTATTCTAATTAAACCCCGTCTTTCCATAAGTTATGACAAGACTGTCATTTCCAATATTTTACCTTATTTAAATTTATTTTTACATAAAATTTAAAATGAATTAAGTTGGACTAGTCATTAAAAATTTATTTTAATAACTTTTAATGTCTTATTATGACTATTTGTATTTTGAAACATACGGAGTATTTTAAACGATTTTTAAAATTATGAGAACGTCAGTAAAATAAGTATTAGTAAATATAAACCACCTGACTAGTTAATCTGGTTGTTTAATTGGATATGATTTTTTCTTTTTGAATTTGACACACTTTTTTGTGGATTTGACACAATTCCTATTTATGGCAAGATTAATTCAATTTTATCCATTTATTCATCTAAATTCAAACACTTAATACTTTGGTATCATATCCAACGAAACGGATAAAGTATTTAAAAGCTTAGTTAAAAGTTTTTTTTTGTTTTTTAATTAAACACCTGAAAATTTCCTTGATACGTGTTCAATATTTTTTTTCCTCAAAAACAATCCTAGAGATAATTACATTGGAACAAATTTGTTTCCTTAGTGAGACCCTGATTCCTTAAAAAAGATTATCTTATTGGATATGATTCCTTTTTATAGCCTCCATCCCTAGTGCTAGCTATAGAAGGCCAAGTATCCAACAAAATCAAGCTTTTAAACAACTAAAAATGAGCTTGGAGCTTTTAAACTGACAAATTAAGCCTAAAGCTTTTAATTAAAAAAGTAGCCAGTGCTTGAAAAGCGTAGTTAAAAGTTATATTGTATATGCAACTTCTTAAAAATCAAAGTAAAAAATTATATCTATAATAAATATATAACATAATATTATAATTTATATTAATATAATTTTACGGTCTGAGGCGTCTTACAATAATTTTTTTTAAATGCGGAGTATGCATTTTGAGTTAAAGTATTTCCCTTTGCATGATAATTTCCTTCGGTTTAATTATTGAAATTAGTTCTGCTAAGTTCATTATATCTAAATTTAGTTAAATGAGTACTTATTTATATTTTGTTTTGTTTTGTTCTAATTTTTATATTTATTTAGAAATTATTTTAGTTGAAAAGAATTGGATTTTTTTTTAAAGAAAACGCCAAAAAACTAATCTATAGAGACATGCAACAAAATGCTTTCAGCCATGTTTGATTTCTCATTATGAACATTCATCAGCGGAGCACAGCAATATCAGAAACTAAAGTTAACTAACCTTCTGGGTAAAATCTGCCGACCAAATCCTTAAATAACATGGATTTTCCAAGCTGTGATAAACTTGAAACATTGAAAGTCTACATTTTCATAGTAAGAACAAAAAAGATAGAAAATAGAAGAACCATGAATCTGGATAATTTGGGACGGCGGGTAGGCCAATGACATACTGTAATTACGTTACATATAGATCCCGATTTGGAATGAGGGACGTAATATGAGAAGATCATTTAGACTTACATCAACATCACCACCAAAAAATCTGTAAGTAGTGACGTTTTTTTTTGGGAATACTAGCGACATTGAAATGTATCGCTAAAATTAAAAGTGACGTTTGTGAAAGTGCATATATTCATCATGCCACTAAAATTTCGTGACGTGTTGAAGTGTCTTTATATTTTGTGACGCGTAGATATGTAGGAATGTAAGTAAATTTTGTGACATGAACTGATGTAGTATGGTGTAGTTTATTGACATGTACTATGGTCAGTAAATTTTAGTAACACTTAAAGGAAAAACAAAATTTATGACACTTCGTTATCCGCTACAAAAAATCATCACTATTGGACTCCCGTTTTTGTAGTGCATATTAATCAGCTAATTATAAATAATGCAAGTTATACTCTCTCCGCCCACTTTAATTATTTGAAACAATCAGTTTTTAAAATATTTTTTTTATATTGACATACTTTCTCATTTTAGCAAAAAAAACAAAGAGAGTATTAATAAACATACTATGAGACAAATGAATAAAACAAAATAATGCGCAGCCGTGTATCAAGCTGGTTATCATATGACCGATAATTTGTTAAACCTAATTTTGTTTGTTATCCGGTACAGAGATTAATTAGTTTAATGGATTTAGTGCGAAGAGAATCTTTTTGCTCTTACGTTGTGCGGTCCCTAGACTGTGGTCCATGCACGAATCACTCAGAAACTTGGTGTGCTTTTGGGATTATTCATAACAATGTGAGTGTATGTTTTGTACCTTACCGCATACTAATACACTAATAATATACAAAAACCCTGAACCGCCGCAACCCTTTCTTCCCGTACCTTGCCGCATTCCTTTTCTCCAATCTTTTTCCCCATCTTTTTCATTGGGGAAGATGAAATAACAATACTTTATTTTAATTAATATTTTTATTATTAAATAAGTGTGAGATTAATCTCTACATATTAGTTTTGTTCTTCAACCTGATCGACTAGATTAGATCGATGTGTTCATAATGATAACTCGATTTAGTTGTGCACAGTGATGTATTGTTCTCGATCTGGCTATACAAATCGTATTTTCGCAATCTTATTTGTGATTTTATTTTGGGTTTCCATTAATTTGGATTCATCATATCTGTGTTTTTCGAGTTGTTTACAGTTTAAACAACATAAATCGTGGTTGGATCAAGTGGTGTTACACTTGTAGAAAATTCCTGTTTGGCGCAGTGATATTGATGCGTGATACGCCCCTCTCTGTCAAATTATCATGATTTTTGTGGGGAGCGAGTTAATATCCCTGAGGGTGATGCTACAATTTTTATTGGATATTTGATCTGTAATAGTACAAACAATTTGTCTGTTGATTTGTAATTTAGATATTCTTGCAATGTGTTAGTTATTGCTAGAGACTAATTAGATTGGATGTCAATTCCACTTATTGTAATCGTCGTTGGACGTATTTCCAACACCAATGAATGGTTATTTTCATTAAAAAAAAAAGTAATATGTAAATATCCATAGTGTGTAACGACGTTTATGAGATAGATGAGATCGTAAGTAGAACATTATCCAAAAGCCAGGCATGTTTTGGGTCTCTCTTGCTTATCCAATATTCAATGGGGGAGAGTTGGGTTATAGACGCACATAAAAGCATGGAAATCATTTATTTAGAGGTCGTGCTACAACATGAATCAGATTTAGTGACAACTACGTCTATCCAAAGATTCTTATTACACATACATTTTAGAGAGAGACTCATGTGAAACCATCTCACCATAACTTATGGTGAGACAAGGTACAAAATAAAGTTTTAAAAATTACATAAACTACCCCATGTAATTTCTCATATTTAAATAATTGTATTTAAACCCTCCGTCTCACCATAAAATTAGGTGAGACCGTCTCACCCAAGTCTTTGTATATATATATATATTTAAATACTTGGTCAAAGTTTGACAGTGTTGACTTGTCAAATAGTAAATTGCAATTTAATCCGGGACGGAGGGAGTATATATTTAAAATATTAAAAATAAATATTTTTGAAGAATATATTATTAAAAAATCTATAAAATAACACGGAATAATTTATAACTCATATATCAATTTAATTGTAAAATAAAAATCAAGTAATTTTCGTTTATAGATTATTAGAGTGCAACTTGAGGTTGGATGAAGAGATAACGGTTAATTTGTGTAAAACTATTTTATTAAGAGGAGTTGATTTTTATATAATAAAATTAGTCGGTACTCGCTCTGTCCCTTCTTAAACTATATTTTTATTGTTTGACAGTTAACATCGTCAAATTTTGACCACATATTTAAATAAATATTTAACAATAATATTATCATATGTGATATTATTACATTCGTCGTAATAAGTAGTTTTTAAATATTAATATTTTATTTGATATTACTATACATAAGTAAACATATTAATGGTTAAACATGATTGTTGAAAACTGTGAAAAAAATTCTATGCAGTAAATTTATGGTGAGAAAAAAGGAGTATTATATTATAAGGGTGACATATGGAATTATATACTGAACTAAGTATAACTTATGCATCCATCAACGTGAGATTTTGGCATGCCTTTGACATGCAGCAGTAGTATTATTTATCATGCTGGACAGAAATAAATTACGAGCCAAATAATAAAAATACACAACCACCGGACTAACCTGACTCTAATACTATCATTATACTCATTTTGTTTTCTTATGTTTAGCTTTGCAGATTTATGTGGTGTTTTTTACGGCGGACATATGGTCTTTTTAGTTAAGTTGAATTGTGTGAAAAATTGAGTGCGGAGTTTATGGACGGTAATATAACTAATGAGCGGACGAAAATGATTTATTATTTACCGTAAAAAACTATTCACTTCGTCCTAATTAAATTTTCATATTTCCTATTTTCGTTTGTTACAAGGATCCTATTCCTATTTTAACTATTTCATTACTTGTTCTAAAATTTATGTCCGGAATTTAGTCAACTCATTTTATTCTTCCCCTTCTTCTACCACATCAGCAAAATAAATGCTTATAAAACAAAAGATAGAAACGCTTAGCTGGGACGTAGCAGTAATACAATCTGAAACAGTAATACAATCTGAGAGAATCAACAAAATTGAAATGTATACTAGACCAAGTGAAATAGATTAACGTAATTTTCAAATTGTTTATTTTAACTAGTTACATAATGTCACTTAAAACATCTTTAGGCTTTGTTTGGTTGAACTTTTAAACTGATGTGCTTATAAGCAAAACATTTTTTAGTGTTTGTAAAATGCTAAAAATCAGGTTATTTTGAAATCAGAAAGCTATTTTTTTTGGAGAAAATCAAAATCTGGTCTCCCCTCTGTTTTCAAAATAAGCTAGTTTTGCTTTGAGATTATGAATTGATTTGATTTGATTTGAATTGAAATGTTTTGAGTTGAACTGAACTAAACTGAACTAAACTAAAAAGAAGTGTGTTGAAATATAATAATGTATAATTAAACTAAGTTAAATTTCATCAAATTAAATTTACACCGAACTGAATTGAATTGAAATGCAAATAACCTTTGGTTTGGAGCTTATCTGAACTAATTTAATTTAATTTGATTTGATTAGATTAATTTATGCTAAATTAATTTAAAATGAATTAATTTGAACTGAATTAAATTGAATAAAACCCAAGTATATATATGACATCTAGGGAACATGCACTACTTACAATCCATTTACTCTCCCCTAAGAAATAATCATTTTTGTTCTAAAAATAACAGAGGAAATTAGTGCAATACTTTTGTCAAAAAGGTATTGACCATGGCGACCCTCATTTTGTGCAAAGAAATTAAAATAAGTGTGCAATTTACAAAATTAACACTCCCATAAAAACAGTATTCTTTCCCATTCTCAAACTTTGACCGTTTTTTTCTCCATTCCAACTCAGTCCCTATCTCAAGAGAGAAAAAATGAAGAATCAAACAAGTTTGGTCAGAACAAACAGCTGAAAAAGAAGCAAAACAAGAAAGCAAAAATAAAACATCTGAGAAAGTAAATTCCTTTCAGTTTTAACCATCACATGAATCATCACTTTCCCACACACCTGTTGCACCTGATATTGGATACATATATTTGATTAAAGCTCGAAAATAAAATTGTCAACAATCATGCATGAAAAGAATACTTGTATTAATCGATCATGCTGAAAAACTGATTTTACCGTTTTAGTAGATTTAATCGTTAAGCCTATGTTTCAACGTAGATTAACCTAACCAAGTATGTAACATAAATAAATGCAAGACACACAACTTGGTTACGTAGTTAGGTGAAATCCACCTACGTCTGCGGGGCCTAGCCCAGTTCAGAATAATCCACTAA
>JAULKM010068700.1:0-12030 GCA_032355605.1 Rubia tinctorum
AATTAGTAAATCGGTAAGCAGGATCGATCCCACGAGAAACAGAGCAATTACTATAAATAATAACCACAAAAATTAAACCTTTTGGTGTACCAACCACGCTAATTTTTAAATTTATTTAACAACTAATAATGCAATTAACTAATATAAATATAAACTAATAATGCAAACTATCAAATATAAATATCTATGAAATATACTCCCTCAATCCCAGAGAAAATGACACAATTGATTTTGGATCGGTATTTTATGTAAAATTAGGTGGTAGTGTTAATGGAAAATAAAGGAACAGTATTTTGGTAATGAAAGAGCTGACTAGTAGATTTAATTAACCTTTTGAGGGATAATATAGTAAATGTATAAGCTCATTTTTTTCCACTTTAGGGTTGAATTAAATTGTATCAATTTTCGTGGGACGGACGAAAATAGAAATTGTGCAAATTTCTCTGGGACGGAGGGAGTATAAAGAATGTAATTGACTCAGAATAACTTGCATCAGTTAACATCGATTATCGGCACAATGATGAATTGATTCATGTGCATCTATCAGTTATAGGAAAGTAGGTACGTTTAACCTCCCTAATTCTTTCTTACCTTTTTGACAATTGATCAATTATAATTAATCGATTATTTCTCTTACCAAGATGCCCCCGGAAAGTATTCGCTGAACCAGATACACACCCCGATAGCATTACGAATGAAAAGAACCTGATATAGCAATTACCAAAGTAAAATCAAATAGTAATGCACACTTAATTGTTCTCCATCTCACTATTACAGTCTTAGCTTGTTGGTTTTTTTCCACAAGAATTCGCTACTTACTATTCCTTTCCAACGATTACGTATTGATGGAATTAGATACCATTATCCCAATAATATTCAATTTGATCAGGATTAAACATATCAAAAATAAATTAAACCAAGAATAATAAAAAAAACACATAAGAATCAATTATAAAACACAATTAGACCTCACAATTCATAAACTAATTCTTGTTATTCCATGCCAATATATAAATTAGCTATCATAATGACTAAATACAACAAACAAATAATATAGAAACAAAACATAATTAATATAATAAAATAAAAACGAAACGAAACGAAACGAACAATCAAACCAGAAGCCAAAGCCAAATTCAAGTCTGCGCAAAGATTGTTTGAACACCAAATAATTATGCACGAGCACCTAAATTGTGTAACCTAACTACTCTTAGTCTGCATCCCAAAAAAAATTTCTCTCCGCAAAGTTTTGACATGCATTTACACATGCGGCTGCAAAGAAAACTCAATCCAAAGGCAATTCGGAGTCTTCACGAATAAAATATAATATATTCTAATTCTAATCCACTAATTTCTAAAATTAAAGAATTTCAATTGAAAAGAAATAATATAATAATATGAGAAGTGAATATCTTTAATTTTTCAAATTAAAATCTCTTTAATATTTCACTTTCCACCACCATAACTTCAACAATTCTGCTTTTGTCTCATTCCTCCGTCTCTGGAAAAACGTATTATAAAATAATAACATTTTCCATTGGATCACATCGCCTCATTAAAAACCTTAATCTGGAAAACTTAGTGGGAAAAAAACCATTGGTTAAGGGAAAAAAGTACAATGTATAGCTATCTCTCAATTCTTCATATTCTATGAATTCCTGCACAAAAAACACCTAAAGTACAAATTATATCTCAATAAAATCATAATAATTTCACAAAATATGAACACAATATAACACACATCAGTTATTTAGATGAGCTTCATTCATTGTGGCATGTATGTTGCACGAACAAACATATCAAAAAAAATTCTCCAATTTATTACTAGATTTTATATATTTTTATATGTTGAGCAATTTGGACAAGTGAAAAAATAATTATTATGTATTTTAACTTAAAAGAGATGAATTGGCGAAAGCGTGTGAGTGCACATGCAATTTAAAATTGTGTAATATGTATTTTTATTATCTTTTATCCGCGCTATCTTTTGACTCCACCTCTAGAAAGCTCTACTATTCTTGCGTCTGCCTCAATTTGCCCTAGATCACCTCTTCGAGGACCTCACTGACGGTGGCTATCCTGCCGCATTCGATTTTGGTGCCACCACTACAAAAAAAAGTTTTGTAGTGACACATATTTCATGACAGTTAAGGAAATTTCTTAATATTTACTCCACCTTCAGGTGTTACTAAAATATTTATGACATGTGCACATGTCACTAAATTTAATTACCACATCATTCCATGTCACAAAATTTAGGACACTGTTAAATTGAACTGCATCTTAAAACATAAAAAAAAATATAATGATGCTTCAATGCGTCACAATATTTTAATGACGCGTTGAATAGAGACACTTCACAAAATGTCACTAATAATTTAGCCACACCTTTGATTGGGTTTGAGATACCAGAGAACTATAAATGGATATTGAAGCATTTTGTCGAATGATTTTCAGAGGTCGTTGATTCCGAGATGAGGGCCGTAAATGAAGCTGAGACCTATTCGATACAACTTTAAGGCACCGGACCAGCGACAGGAAAAGTGCACCAACTTATCAAATGTTGGAATGGTTGATGTTGGTTGGATTGTTTTTATAAACATAAACTTGATTAGATATATTGCGATGATAGAATTATACTGTTTGTTGTATATCTTTGATCCAACTACTCTGTTTTATGTTTTCGTAGACGGGAAACAAGTTTTCAAAAATAAAAAAACTAAATAACAAGGAAATATATATGTGTGTATATATATGTATATGTGTATATATGTGTGTGTATATATATGTATATGTGTATATATGTGTGTGTATATATATGTACGTAGTTAAATGTGATACTATATATAAAACAAATTATGGGTATATATGTGTGTTTTACGCCAGTCACTTAATTGTATCTACACATTTTCAACTTTAAAATTTATTTATATTTAGCTTAGTGCATAATAGAGAAAACAAATAAAATGTTCATAATTATTACTTTATAAATAAATCATTTATAGGTGCTGGGAAAAATGGCAGCAACGATTATAAAAATTGAAATTGACATCCAATCTGATTAGACTCTAGCAATTAAAAACTTATTGCAAAGATATCTAAATTAAATGTCAATTAGACTAATCGTCTGTACTATTACATATTAGAGATTCAAGAAAAATTGTAACATCGCCATCTAGGATATTAACTAGCTTCTTGCAAAAATTTTGAGCACTTGGCAGAGAGGAGTGCATCACGCGTCAATATCACTACGCCAAACAGATATCTTTCCATCGTTGTAGTACTAGCTGATCCGACCACGATGTATGTTTCAAACTGTAAACACCATGAAAAACATAGATCGATGCATCCAAATAAATGGAACCCCTAAAAAATAAACGTAACAACAAACCCACTATCTGTAGAACTAGATCGAAAATAATATGTCAACGCGAACAACAAAATCGAGTGATCATTATGAATACGACAATCTAGAACAAAACTAATGTATGGAGACAAAGTCCACACGTATTCAATAACTTAAGAAGAGCATCAATTAAATTAACTATATCAAAATATAGTGTGACTAACATTTAAAAAGGTTATTAAGATGAGCATAAACTTTCATGACTTAAGATTGCCTGTAATTTCAAATTATTGTATTAAATGTACAACAACCTACATTTAATAAACCCATGTACTTGATTTTTAATTGAACTTAACAAAAGTAAAACATATTATAAATGATAGATAAAACTAAATTAAATAGTCCAGTAGTAGTTAATAATTTATTTAACTAAATTAAACTAAATTGAGTTGACATAGGTAAGTTGGAGAAAACGAAACTTTAATTTTCAACTTCTCAGTCTCTGTTCTTTTTACTTAATTTGAACTAGACTACTGAACAACAATAAAATAAACAAATTATCTTAGGTAAAATTTTCGGAAATACCATCTTTCTAGAATCATATGGAAAGACGAGGTTGAATTAGAATTATAGAAAGTAAAAGATTTTAGTTGCAATATTAAAAAAATATTATGTAACGTGCAGTAGTTATAAGTTTATGACATGATTAATGCAACCCAATAATTTTATCTTAATTTCTTCTAATTTATCATGAAAATCTTAATTTTTTTCATAATTTATGAAAAATATCGTCTTTCATGAGACCGACTCTTTTTATTTCAAATTGATTATTCAATCTCACTTCTAGATTAATATAGAAAGTAATGAGTGAGATACTCGTAATATATCAACAAATAAAAGTTGAAGAAAAATTAATTACATTACAGTTACACCAACCACACTAACTACGTTGTACTCCCTTCATTTCTCTATCTTTTTTATAAGTTCGTCATTTAATTTTTTTCACTCATTTCTTTTTGAAAATTATTCTATCTAAATTACATGTACTACCATAAATTAGAAAAAAACGGATAGAATGTTCATAATTATCAGTTTAATCAATAATAAACAGTTTTCTTCCCTCTTCTTTCAATACCCACTTTTTCCTCTATTGACAAATGATCTAGGAAGTGAGCACTTGAGATATAAACAAGAAATGTAATTATCCTTATCCTCGTTTTCTTCACACATTAATTCTTGCGAACCAAAACTTACAGCAATCTGATTCACACGCACTCACACAATACTGATACTAAATGCATCTTTAAGTCTATCACCAATCCATACAAAATAAAATTACACAGTATCTTCAAGATACTGTAATAATAATATCTCTAACAGAATTCATATTATTATATTGTAGTCACTTGATAATAGTCAACTCATTTATTTCTTAAGATAAAATTTACAACATATTCTCAGAATATAGTATATATTAGTGCAAAATAAAGTAACAGAGTTTGTTACCCATAATTAATGTTTGGGCTTTGTAAATAAAGCCACGTGTCACTCAAAAAGATTTTCTCCATAAATTCTCCCTATAAATTCTCCCCACTTCACTCTAATTTCTTCAACAAATCTTCTCGCCTTTCAAATCCTCAGTTTTCTAACTTCTTCATTTACAAAATGGATACCCGCAGCTTAACCAACGCTTCTAACGGCGGCGATGGCCGAAAACCCAACCGCCAGTTAAAGAAAAATCCAGCGACAACCTCATCTTCATCCAGAAAGGGAACAATGAGGGGCAAAGGTGGGCCCGAAAACTCCACCTGCCCATACAAAGGTGTCCGACAGCGAGTGTGGGGAAAGTGGGTGGCTGAAATTCGCGAGCCCAACCGCGGCGCGCGGCTGTGGCTCGGGACATACAACACGGCGCAGGAAGCCGCGCTAGCTTATGACCGTGCTGCGAAGAAGCTCTACCGTTCCCCCGGCCACCTAAACTTTCACTCGGTCACCCCCAGGCAGGCCCTGCAGACGGTGGCTATACCGCCACATCCTATTCCGGTGCCGGTGTACATTACTTCCGGCGCCACCGTTACGGCCGTTCAGTTGGGGCCAGAGGTGCCGGAGATTCCTAGGGATTATAAGGTTATCCTGAAGAATCTCGTCAAGGGGTTGCCGAAAGTGGATGATACGGAAATGTGGGCCGTGGCTGAAGTTGGGACTCCGTTCGACCCGACTTTAATGCGTCGGACTGGCGACGGGGAGAATGCTGATTAAATGCCGATTTCCGGTGGTTTTTCTTTACAAACATATATTTATTTAAATATATTATTAAGTACTATACTATATTATAGAAATATAGTGTGTGTTGTGTGCTGTTGTTAGGGCAACTTTGTTTCCTGTTTCCGTGAATGTGAAATAGTTTTAAAATACAAGGAAAAAAAGGGGAAAAGAGAATAAGGAGAGTGGAAGAAAAAAAAATGTATGCTTGTTTGTAATTGTGATTATATATAATATATAATGTGTTGTGCAAATCAGTGTGTCCTGTTGTTACTTTTTGTTTCCTCCTTGTTTAACAATTTTTGTAAAGGAAAGTGAAATGATGAAACAGGGAGAAAGGCAAAAAATAGCTAATAATTAGGGTTAAATTAAAAAATAATAATTAAACGTCATACTTTGACAAAATTTAAAATAATTTAAAAATACAATTAACAAAAACCTACATGTGCTACAGACCAAGTAGCCAAACTTTCTCCAGAACCAAGTATGTTCTGAATATATATTTCACGTACGAGATCGTCAAGTATTTATGGTAATTGTTGCACTGTATATAACAACAAAACTAGCAATTTCTCGTGTTTTAAAAACCATAAATATTTTATGAAAATTCATTCAATATTTCATATCAGAGTTGCTAAAACCACGTCTTTCTCAATTAGTACAAAGTAAATGCCAGATGAAGTTGCAGAGAAACCGACAATTTCTTGAAAAACTATAGACTAAAATATTAATTAGAGTATATAACTTTTCTGCAGTGAAGATATTGAATAAAAGAAGTAGGTTTCAGTCGTAACAAAAGACCAAAGAAGCAGATTTGCAGACATAATTGGAAACCGAATATAGGTTATACAAGTAGAGGTCAAACAAATCGCTTTAAAAAAAACGGAATCAGTAATGGAAGACGAGTGAATTAAAATTGATAAAATACACAAATATATATTTGAAAATACGGTAATACCATACATTGGCATACACGTTACAACGTATTCTTAGTAACTTATTGTACTTTACGGTAAAAAATTAATACATCATCTCCTATTATTTAGGCATTTGTTTACTTCATCCGTCCCAAACGAATCTGTACACTTACTATCTGGCAGTCAAAGTTAATTTTGACCACATATTTGAATAAATATATAACAAAAATATTATTGTATGTGATATTGTTAGATTCTCGAAATATTTAATTTCTAAATATCAATTTTTACGTGTCGTTATTGACCGTAGTTACATATATTTACAGTCAAACACGTGTTTTGGAAACTGTTGAAACATATTCCGTACAAATTCCCGGAGGAAGTAGTAAGTTTTCATTGATTATATGATACATGGTGATACCATAATAAACCATACTAAACCATACGAAAAGTTTATTTCAGAATCAGTAAGGATGCTACGTGCATGGATCATATTATTCACACGAGATAAAGAGAGGGGGATAAACTACTTGAACTGTGTTCACAATTTATGAAATTGAGCGTATAATTCTTTAGCAAATTGTTTACGAATTTGTTGATGCTCAATCCGATAAAGTAGCGTTCTTTGTCAAATGGTACTTATTTCGTAATAATAAGGTTTTAACGGCTCTTTAGGAAAAATCTAAGACTATGCACAATGGTAAAACTACTCTCAAATCATTCTTATAATTTCAGTTCATTAAATAATCAATGTCTCTCCTCCACCTCATCAATTCAAACAACAATTAAATTACTCCATTTTTTTCTCCACAATGGTTGAAACCACTTAAAAACCACTCCAAGGACCCCACTTGATTCTCTCTCTCATACTCATTATTTTTATATTTAATATTTAATTCAAATAAATTTACCTAACAAAATAAATTTAAATGTGAAATTTAATAACACAACTATAATTATTGAATTGGATTTTATTTTTCAAATTTTATTTTCGAAATTAATTTCAATTTGTATAATTTATTTTACGAACCATAATTAAACAAAAGAAACATATATATATATATATTAAGAATGTAATTTTGATTTTTAAAAAGATCCAAAATTCATTTAGATATTAAAAAATAAATATCAGATTTTTTTTGTAATTTGTAATTTTTTATTTTTAAAAAGCATAAATTAATTTTAAGAAATTAAAAAAATATTTAAAAATATTTGGTTGGAACACGTGGCACCACCAGATTGGGCCACGTGTCCCAATTTGCTTAAAAAAATTTAAGGGGGGGGGAGGACAACGAGTGCCACATGACCCAATCGTAGGGTGCCACATTGCACCCTTGGTCAAAAAAATAAGGCGCCGCAGCGCCTATGCCCCATGCGAAACTCTGCACAAATGCAGAACTCGGCCGGTTGGAGTTTTCCAACCAGGCCCCACAGGTTTAAGCAATTTAGCCTGCTTTCAGCTCCCACTGTGGGTGATTATTGTCCCTATTCAATCCGAAATTTTAATTTAGCCCACTTCAAAACCTCCATTGTACATGCTCTAACCAATAATGTGAGTGTCGACACTTCAACTTGTTTCACAACTAGTTTTTAAATTGATTTTTAAGCTTTTGTTATTAAAAAAATATCAATTGTTTAATCATAACAACTTAATTTTTTTAAAGAGTTACTTTCAGAGTGTTCACTCTAAGCCATACTGATTTTTAAGTTAAGAAGTTTTAAACATTTTAGTATTATTTATTAAAAAAACAAGAATTTTACAAGTTTCATTTTGTAGCATGCCCACAAAATATTATTCTTTTGTCTAAGAAAACAAAATATAAGGAGCTTCTCATATATTTTAATAGAGAGCCTATCATCTATTCTCTAGCTATTATAAGTGTATTATTATATGTCAATAGCTGAAGTGGTATTATGAAAAGAGAGTTCTTACAGAGACCACCGCCATAAGAAACCCGTAAACATAGGATTTTTGTTTTGTCTGAACCCGTAAAAGATGGGTTTAATTATAGCCTTTTAATTGGTGAATGGGTTTCATAACAAGATGTATGTGAACAGTGTGTATATATATATATATATATATATATATAACCTTATACACTCTATTTTGTTGGAACATGACCCTTACCAAAAATATTTTTGCAGCGTATTCACAAATTGATCACAAAAACTACACACAATATTATATATGGTTTCACGGGAAATAATAGATGCATATATTAAGAAGATAATTTTGTGTTGAAATTATTCCCTAATGTTGCAAAGCTAATCACGTAAGAGAACTACATTTTTACTGCTCCTCTTCACATTACAAAGTGTACATGTTCGGTTTAATAGAACACTAACAACAATCCCATGATTCCAGCCACTACTCCTACAATTTATGCACAACCAACACCAACTCTCCTATACACATATAAACATTGCTTTGACCGAGCAACAATTAACTTTACGTCTTTGACTTGATCTAATCCTGGTAAAATAGTAAAAACTAATTTGATTATCAAACATTCACTCCCTTAATCAAATTAGCGGAAACTCGTTCACTTGGTTGAACTCGCAAGGACTCCTTCAAGCACCAAGTTGAAGTCGTCTCCTTATCACCGAGGAGAATGAGCATTTCATCAGACACTCCAACCTTCCATTGTCGTCTCCTTTTCACTAAAAGACAAAGTGTTTACGGACACTGCCACACTTACTTTTGGGTCTCCTTTTCATTGAGAAGATAGAGTGTTTTTCAGACACTCCATGCTTGACGGTTTCATTATCACGGAGGAGAATGAATGATTCTTCGGACACTCCATGTTTCGTCATCTCCTTTGTACTGAGGAGATTGAGTGATTTCAGACACTCCCCATGGATACTTTACCCACTTGATCTTTCCTAACGTTGGAGCTCTCGGACACAACTCTATCTCGGACACCTTGAGCTTTCAGACACGCATTCCCATGAACTCTATCTCAAGCAGTTTGAGCTTTCATACACGCCTTCCCACATGTTGCCGCGGTGTTGGAGTTGTGATTGTTGAGCATTCATCATGTATGAGAGAATTGCACTAATCTCTCACGTTGCCTTCTTCTGCCTTGTTCTGATACCAAATGTTGGAACATAACCCTTACCAAATTGATCACAAAAAATACGCACAATATCACATATGATTTCATGGAAAGAATATATATATATATATAATATATTAAGAAGATAATTTTATGTTGAAATTATTCCCTAATGTTGCAGGACTAATCACGTAAGAGAACTACATTTTTACTGCTCCTCTTCACATTACAAAGCGTACATCAGTACATGTTCTGTTTAATGGAACACTAACAACAATCCCTACATTCTAGACACTACTCCTACAATTTAGTCACAACCTATACCAATTGTCCCATACACGTACATACGTTGCTTTGACTGAGTAACAATTAACTTTACGTCTTTGACTTATCTAATCATGGTAAAATAGTAAAAACTAATTTGATTATCCAATACATTTGTTAAATTACATACTCCCTGTTTTTTTATTTGTGGCACACTTACTATAAAATGGATGTTTTCTTTTATTTGGCACTCTTTTTGGTAAGATTCCTTCAATTTCATCCACTCATTCTAATTTTTACTTTCTACATTCAATTTCATCCATTCATTTTCTTCACATAAATCCAAGCACCTAAATCTATGGTGCCATAAATAGAAAGATGGAGGGAGTTTATATTTTTTTAAAGTGCTGAAAAAACCTCTAATTCTTTGAAAATGTCAAAATAACCCTGAACTTGCCAGAAAGAATAAAAATGATCGAAATACCACTCTATTTAAAAATAAAAAATATGTAAAAAGTTTGTTTTGACCCTCGAAAATGCCCAAACCCTAAGCCCATTTTGCCCTCTCTGGTTTGCGTCTTCGTCTAACCCATTTCATTCCTCTCCGTGTTCCTTGTTCCCCGTTTCTCTGAGCTCGCCACCGACGCCAAACCTCCATTGGAACACCACCGTTGATACTCGATGTCGACACAACCAACGCTAATCGGAGCAAATCGATCCACGAAAATGAAATGGAAAACCATTTTTCACTGATGGTGGTGCCTGCACCATTGTCACCTCAAAGTTTTGGTGTCCCTGCCTAGTCTCCCTCCCGTAGAACTTCGAGCCACTACTAATTTTTGGGTGATTTTTTGGGGCTTTTCGATGGAGCTGCAGACTAGACTTGAATTCACTAGTGATTCTGTCTTCAATTAAGTCATGCGATCAGAAAAGTTCAAATTCGTTTATATTATTTTTAAGTGAATTTTTAAGTGCGACTTGAACCGATGCTTATATCGAGCCATCTTGTGTCATCCATCCACCCATCGTCCATTCAACCTGCTTATTTTGGGCCTCGTTTCTGAAGTTTTTTCAAAAAATTTCATAGTTTTGCACATCAAATGATAACAATTCAGACGATTTTGCTTTTTCATCTCTTTTATAAGTGTGGATGTTTATGAATCAATATAAATTAGAATTAATTTTCAAAGATATGTGGATATTTTCCTGTAATTGATGATAATTACGTTTTGTTGCTGTGATTCTGGAAAGTGTTTAAAAATTTCTGATCCAACCCAAAATTTCAAAATAAGCGCTAGAATTCAAAATTAAGTGCTGGCATAACCCTTGAATTATTTTTATGTTATGATGGTGGGGTAGATTTTAGAAGGGTAAAATCATCGGATTTTTTAGAAAACTAAGCAGGTGTACTTTGGTCATTTTCGAGATGACCAAGGCCGAAATTTGTCCAATTAACGCCGGTCTTGGTCAATTGGGCATAATGGTAATATTCGACAAATCAGTAAGATTGTTTCAGCACTTTAGAGAAATTCAAGGTTGTCTCGACACTTACAGAAAAATTTAACATCATTTTTCAGTTTATCCCAATAAACTTTTGGGGGTGGGGTGTCGGGGTGTGTGGGGGGATCAACCAATCGCTTTATTTTTCACTAAATAATTATAATTGTCATTCATATAAATTAGGGGCAAAATAGAAGTACGTGTTCAGATGATAATCATGAGCTCGGAGCGCCGGAGAAGTTGCCAACCATAATCATTTAACTACCTTCTTCATTGTACTAGCATGGGGAACACCGCGCGATGCGCGGTGTCTTTTGATGAATTTTGTGAAAGCATGAACGAACAAGATTTTTGTTTCTGAATTTGGTGCAGCATATGAATGAACGAGTGATGGAAGGTTATAATGGGCAGTAATAACTATGAGTAACTTGCATTTGAAATAAGCGACATGGAAAATAATGTTGGGGATGGGAAACATTGTCCCGGTAAAAAATTGTACTATCTTTGACTGCTCCAGAAAAAAGAACTGAAGGCTGCTGCTGGATTCTTGTTTTGCAAAGAATATATACAACACATAGTTAATTACTTTGCTGGTTATGTACATATGTAAGGAAAAATTTCTTGGAGTAGAGAGGTGTGAATATGCAGTGAAGGAAAAGAAATGGCATGCTGCATGATTATAGAT
>JAULKM010068709.1:0-12029 GCA_032355605.1 Rubia tinctorum
TTCCTTTTATGGCAAAAAGTACACCATTCTCAACCACTCATTAAACTTTTTACTCTTCTCACCCAATTCTCACCACACATTTCCACTTGCAAAAATAACAACACCTAAACATATGGTGTCAAACATAGAAAAACAGAGGGAGTAATATTTTTTCCCATGACTTGAAAACAGGGGAAGTAAAAGCAGGAGCATTTGGTACTTGTTCCACTGGATACTGGGAACAACAACATCCTTGGTTGGAATTTTCAACACTTTCACAGGTTTAAGAGCATATCACCGCAGGACATCAAAGAGCGCCACCCTCTGGACAATACTTTTTACAGCTCAAGTTTGTTTCATGGCGTTTCTGTATCTCTTCCAAGACAAATGGGACTATGTACAAAAGCAAGGAGTTGTGACTTGCGATGCCGACCAACCTACACTACCCACTTCACTTCAACTAAATACTCAAACAGAGCCACATCGAAAAAGCAATGCACTGGGGACTTACTTTTCCAGAACCAATGCACTCAATAAACTATTTCAGCTTACATGAAATACACAATAGTCTGTCTTATTATTAATTATTAATGACAACTACTGTATATTCTACCTCAATAGTTTTGATTACTTACGTTTCTTTTCCTTTGATTTGAATAATAAGATAAGGTAGAAAATAAGGGCAAAATGCTTTGATTGTATTCATGATCTGAGTTACATATATAGAGCTACAAAAGACCTATACATAAAAGGAAAATAAATCTATTATAAATATGAATACAAGTAATATTCACATAATATTAATATTCCCTAACACTCCTCCTCAAGTTGGAGCATGAGGATCAGTAATGCCCAACTTACCAAGTAGTGAATGAAACTGAGTACGTTCGAGAGTTTTGGTGAACAAATCTACAGGTTGATCAAAAATGCGAATATGATGAGTAATAATAGTACCAGATTGTACAAGATCACGAAGGAAATGACAATCAACCTCAATGTGCTTCCTGCGTTCATGGAAAATCGGATTTTCCGCAATATGAAGAGCAGATTGACTGTCGCAATATAGTCGCATGGGGCCATATTCACAACACCTAAGTCACGAAGCAAAGATTTAAACCATAACAACTCACAACAAATAATAGTCATTGCATGATACTCCGCTTCAATAGAAGAACGAGAAATGGGTTACTTCTTGATTTTCCATGAAACCGGAAAATCACCGATCATCACAAAATATCCAGAAAGAGAACGCTTTGTAATAGGATACGCATCCCAATCAAAATCACAAAAAGCAGTCAACTGTAAAGAAATACGTGAATGCAGGAAAAAATCTTGACCAAGATGAATCTTGACCAAGATGACTCTTCAAACAGTGTAGAACCCGAATCGCAGCTTGCCAGTGAGGAACACAAGGAGACTTCATAAACTAAGCAAGCGTATGAACTGAATAACTAACCTCAGGATGAGTAATGGTAATATAAATGCGACGACCAACCAGGTGCCTTTGCTGCTCAGGATCATCGTAGAGTGACCCTTCTACACGCGCAAGATCATGTTGTTGCTCCATAGGAAATCGGTTGATTTAGTAGCCGATAAACCAGTATCAAATAAAATGTCAAGGGCATATTTCTATTGTGAAAGAAACATCTCATCCAGTTTTCTAGCAATCTCTATACCCAAGAAATACTTAAGTGCACCAAGATCCTTCATGTGGAACAAGAGAGAGTGATACGATATCAAAAATGTCATTTATTATATTTTTCTTAGTTTAGTATTTTTAGTAGGTTAACACTATACTCTTTTTCCCACTAGGTTTTTTAATGAGGTAGTGTGCTCATATTTAGAATTATTTTTGAAATATTGTAATTTAGGTGTTTTGATTTGATTAGAATTAAATTTAGTAAGATTAGATAAGGTAATATTCTTCAAGGTTACTTGAAGAAGAATTCGAGTAGATTACCATTAATTTTAGTAGTTCTAGTTAGATATGATATTATCTTCTTAAAACTGTCATAATTCAATTCCGTTTCAAATTGTAATTAGTTTTTTGGTTCGAGACTCCTCCCTATAAATAGAGGGGCTTCTCCACGAATTTCATAATCATTTTATCAATCAAAAATTCAGATTTTCAAGTTTATTGCTTGCGAGCATTAATCTTCATTGTTACTTAATTTTGCGGGTTAATTAAGTATCAATACCATTTCTGAACTAATCATGCGGGCTAGTTTGTGAACAAAGAACCCTTTATTTATGAGTTAATCATGCGGGCTAGTTAACGAGCAAATTTACGAATTGTGAACCAATCATGCAGGCTAGTTGGCGTTACAATTCTTGAGCTATTCAAGATTCCGAGGGCTAGTTTTGATCAGTTTGTGCGGCTATACTAGGGTTTCCGAAATCCCTCATTTAGTCAAAGATCTAAAATTCTGCAATTCAGAGTCTTTGCAAGGAGATTCATATCAGAGAGAGAAATCTTCCTTACTCTGAACCAATCCAAATGCGCGTAAAGCCTGGGCTAATTTGGCAAACCAATTGTGAGGAGCTTGCCAAAGACCATAAAGAGATTTCTGAAGGCGACATACCTGTCCTGGGGGCACAGGATAGCCAGGAAGAGGGTGCATAAATACCTCTTCATAAAGATCACCATGTAGAAAAGCATTCTGCACATTTATTTGATGAAGTTCCCAACCACGAATGTCTGCATTAGATAAAAACAGGTGAACTGAACTCATCTTTACCACAGGAGAAAATGTCTCACTATAGTCAATTCCTTTAATCTAACAATTTCTAAGAACCACTAGACAAGCTTTGTAATGTTCAATGGTACCATCAGATTTGAACTTGGTACAATAAACCCACTTGCAGCCAATTATCGTCTTATCTGAAGGGAGAGAAGTCAAAGTCCAAGTATCCCTTAGCTCAAGAGCATTAATATCATTAGCCATAGCATCACACCAATTAGCATGCTTCGATGCCTCAGAGTAGGTGGTGAGATCTTCACTAGAAGTTACTGCACCCAAAAATCTAGAATGCGTACTTGAAATTTATTGTAATTTACAAAATCAGTCAAAGGATAGAGAAAACCTGAGGATAGTGATGTTCAGGAGTGATCGTATTAGTGGGAGGGGGGTTAGTAACTTTCATAGAACATAAATAATCATCCTGATAAGAAGGATCTCAAAGATCGCGAGCACTCTGTCGAGGAGGGGGCAAGTCGGCCACTGGAGGCAACTCCTGGGACATAGTTGGTGGCAATTCTAGTAGCGGAGCAGGCGCTTCAAACGGAGGGGAGTCATAGAGGTCACGTCAGGCGGTGAAGAGGTTGCATTATGTTGTGGAGTGGCCGATAGCGCTAGCCGACGATCGGCGTCAGAGGCCGTGTTAGGCGGTGACTATTCCAGTGGCAGAGTGGCATCTGGCGTCGGCGAAGGTGATGTCAATGATGAGGTGGCGGTGCCTCTGGTAGTCAATGAAGGAGCAAGTGGTGGAGATTCATCAAACTAAGTGTGAGTTTGTGGTCGTGCAACCTGAACAGGTACAGATGGCTCAACAAACGGAAACAGTTCTTCATAAAAATCAGCATATTGACTATTGAAAAAGGTGTGTGATTCCAAATCATAAAGACGATAGCATTTCTTTCTAGCAGGATAGCTAAGGAAAAAAATTCGACTTCTTGGAGCAAACTTGTCATGGAATCTGGGAATGTAGGAGGCAAAACACAAGCAGTCAAAGACTCGCAGAAGCTTGTAATTTGAAATGTGTCCATAGAGCAAGTCAAATTGTGTGCGTCAATTAATTTGCTTTGTTGGGGTTTGGTTAGTCAAATATGCAGTAGTGAGAACATAATCTCCCCAAAATTCTATGGGTAGATTAGCTTGAAAGCGCAAAGAACAAGCCACATTTAACAAATAATGATGCTTACGCTCTACATGTCCATTCTGTCGTGGTGTATCAACCATAGAAGTCTCAAAAATAATGCCAGATTCAGCAAAGTATGATCTAAAAGGTAGAAATTATGTACCATTATCAAGACGAACAAAACAAATGGAGGGCCCAAATTAATTCTTGATCAAAGCATAAAATTTTATAAATCTAGAAGTTACATCTGACTTATCCACTAATAACTAAACCCAAACAGTTCAGAAATAATCATCAACTATAGTTAAAAAAATAAAATGCACCATTAGAAAATTGTGGTCTATGAGGCACCCAAACATCACAATGTACTATTCAAACAAAGAACTAGCATTTGAAGAACTCAAATGGGAACTATGTCTAGTCTGTTTTGCTCTATGACACACAGAGAAAGGAACATAAGTATTATTTATGCTAAAATTAAGAGTGGAAATAGAAGACAGCGACGTAGAGGATGGATGCCCAAGACGTTGATGCCATGAATCAAAAGAAGATGCAGAAACTGAAGCAACTATCGGAATTGGCTGCGAGATATGAAACTAAATGCGCTTATCCAGCAAACGAAGCCAATAAACCCTCACTTGATGTTCACCCATTCCAATCACATTCCTCGTACTAATATTATGTAAAATGCAATAATTTTTAGTAAACAAAGCTAGACATTTTAAGGCAGGTAACTATCTAGACCATGATAATAAATGGCATCGCAAGGTAGGTATGTAAAGCACATGAGTGAGAGTAGTATCTCCAAAACATATAGAACCATAATGTGTGGCAGATGACACAGATCTATCAAGAAGTATAGCATTCACATAATTGCTAGCAGGATGTGTATATTTTCTTAATAAATCATTTTCTTCTTTTGTAGGTTCGGAGAAGGCATATTTCAAAGGTTTTAGGGATTGTACAAATGGATGCGGAAGGGACTTATGATCACTGCGGCCAAGAAACTTATAATCACTGCAGTCATCTTCCTCTAGCAAATTTGCATCATCAAATAAACCACTAGGAGTGTGTTGCCCAAACCCTACGATTTCCCCATCCACATTTTCTTCGACAAAAGCACGTTTCCCTTCGATAACAATCTCCCATCTAGGATCAACAGTATCCATAACATAGAAAATATGATGAGTTTGGGAAGCCAACATGAATGGATTATCCTTCCAACCAACTCGACTTTTATCAACAAATATGAAGCCCATTTCCTTGGTGCGTTGGGATATGTTAATATCCACCCACTGACATTTAAAGATGGGGACCCGCATGGTGACATAGTCGAGCTCCCAAATATTAGTAAACCGTTCCAAAATAACACTTTTGGGCATACATTAGACTTTCCCCAATCCCACTACCGACGTGTAATGCTTCAGACACTAGGGACACTCTACTGTTTTGAGATACACCGTTGTCATCTGTTGATTTTATGGAAAAGGTAAAACAATTAATGTCCTAACCACCATACAAAATAACAGTTCTCAATGGTTTACGCGCCAACATTTTAACTTTTGGAGGATGATCGCCAACAGCTACGTAATCCCGCAACCACATAGAAAAAGTCCTAGTGTGTACTTGGAGGACCTGAACATCGTTAAAATTCAGGTTTTGCCACTCTGATCGCATCCATATGAATCTCTATGTAGGGGACCACATTTTCATGGTTGCGCAGAACATAGAGATGGGCGGAAAATGAATCGTCTACACTAGGACTGATGAGTCTCCCCTATCTCACACCCACGCCTTCCAACCTCCCATAATGTCTACCAATTGGAATACCCACATATTCAACTTCCCTCATATACTCAGTCCAAAACTCTATCACTTCTTCAGTCACGTATCTTTGCACCATACTTACATTCGGTCTATACCGATTCTTGACAAAGTGCTTGAATATTTTTATATACCTTTCAAATGGGTACATCCACCTCAGAAATACCATACCATAAATCTTTATCTCCCTCATAAGATGGGTGATTAAATGGACCATAATTTCAAAAATGAAGGAGGAAGATATATTTCCATCGGACACAGCATTACTTGCAATCTATCCAA
The DNA here is from genome assembly GCA_032355605.1 of Rubia tinctorum. Taxonomy (NCBI): domain Eukaryota; kingdom Viridiplantae; phylum Streptophyta; class Magnoliopsida; order Gentianales; family Rubiaceae; genus Rubia; species Rubia tinctorum. Next base: position 5,944 of record JAULKM010068709.1, read on the forward strand.
CTTCTAAATGCTAATGCTTTTACAAAAAAATAGACCTGAAGAACAAAAAAATCTTGTAATGCATAATCTTACATGCGAAGGCAAATAAGATCGGATGACTGACCCGCTCCCTTCCAATGCATTGTTAAACACGCGAGAGGAGGTTTTCTATGTTTTAAGGGTCAAAGATAAAATTATATGTTGCGGTCGTTCCTACTACTATGCTACCAATAACGGTAGATAGTGATAAGTATCGGGGTTGTCCACGGAGATGTTATGAGTGTAGAAACTAGCTATGCAAATTTGTGGTCGGGTCATCAATCCGACCACGTGTCAAGAATAACAAGTGTTGTGAAACAAACCATTGGGGGATTTCAATTATCAACTACTAACATCCAAATACGGAAATAAACTATATTAACTAGCACTTGGGGGTTTTTGCATAATATGATCGATATTTGGCTCTTCTCCACGATTCATTCACATATTTGAAGAAGCTTTGGGAAGAGCTTGCGACCTAGTCTGGGCAACACATTCTTCGGAACCTTTCGTCCAAAAATTATTGATAGAATAAGTAGGATTCTTGACTAGATTAGGATAAGCAAGATAACTAGATTAGAATATTTTCCTTATTTTACCTCTATTGTAATCTCTCTATATATTCATTTTATGAATACGGATCATTTACAAGAAATCACTTAATCATGGTATTAGAGACTCTTCTGATCCAAACCCTTAAACCCTAGTCTCTTTTTTGTTTTCGGCCGCCTCCTCCCTCATTATTTTTTTCTCGCGGCCACTCAACACCTCCCCCATCTTCTGATCAAAAATCCGGTGTCCCTCTCCCTCACCATGGTTGATGAAAAAATCTCCTACAACACTCTGCTTCATATTATGCATATTAAACTCACATCATCTAATTATCTTCTCTGGAAGCGTCAAGATGGTTATGCTCTTCATCCTCAAGGAATTTATGGTTTCATCTATGGCACCAATCTATGTTCGACTCTACCACCTCTACCGCTGGCCGGCCCTATCCTGTCCTGTCCTGTCCTTTGCCTCCACAATCTCTACTCCTCCTGGTGGTGGCAAGGTTGATCCCAAGATTGCTTATCAAAAAGCAAAAGATGAGTATGATCAATGGGTCGTTGAAGATCAACGTGTATGCAGTCTGCTATTTTCTTCTCTCACCGCTGAAGTTCTCACGTAACTCCCAGATTGTGCCACCTCCAAGGAGATCTGGGATGATCTCTCCCTCATTTATCAGAACAACAGTGTCTCCACCATTCTTAGTCTTTGTGAAAATGCGCATGGTATTCGCAAAACTTGTACAATTTATAAACTTCATCTCAATTTTAATGAGATTTTTGAACAATTATCTGTTATAGGCAATCCCATTTCAAATATTGATAAGATTGTATGGTTCTTGACTGCTCTTGACCCTGAATATAAAGAGTTTTCTTACCCTTTAATTAATGATATCCCTACTCCATTGTATGGGGATGTTCTTTCCCGTGCCAAAAACCACGAGGCATTTTTCAAAATTTACAGGAATATTCAAGACTAGCTGCCGGACCAGTGACGCTCCAGACCCGCGACTAACCCTCAGTCGGCCGCACATGGAATCATACACCGACTAGAGGCAACCATGCGTAGCCTTCACACGTCGGCCGAGGTAACCATTTCAATGGTCTGTGTGGTGAGAAGCCCTGGCCAGGTTCTCAAGTGGCTGGTCTAGTTCCTGGCTATGGTCATCCACATTGCACCTGGTGTGGGGAGAATCGGTCATTATGCTGTGATTTGTTATCATATGCAGGCCCAGACATGTCGTTCTAACACCACAAATCTGGAAATAAAAATTTCTGTTTCTCAGTAGTCGAAGCCATCTTCAAGAGTGTCAGATTGGTATATTGATTCGGGAGCAACCAGTCAACTAGTGTCTTCAGCTTCAGGTCTAGACAGCGTCACTCCTTGAGTTTATGTTGGTAATGGTGTTCCTGTTATGATCTCTCATATTGGTGATTCTAAATTTTCTGAGAATTTGCGATTATTTGATGTTCTGGTTGTGCCTTAAGTTAATAAGAATTTACTATACATTAGTAAGTTAACCAGAGATATGGATGTACTGATTACATTTGATGATTGGAACTTTTTGATTCAGAACAAAGTAACCAAGGCGATCGTGGGATGGGAGCACAGTGAGGATGCACTTTATATTTTGGACCGGGGAGAAGCAGCATTTGTTTCAGTTTTACATCAAAATAAGAGTTGAGCTTCGTATGAGCTATGGCATACATGTCTACGTCATGTACCTAGTGTAGTTATTTCTAGTTTGAATAAGTCTAGATTTCTTTCAATTTCCACTTTATTGCCTAAACTGCATAACTGCGACCCTCGTGTTATGGTGAAAGGTTAACGATTACCTTTTGTTGAGAACCCTAAACGTGTTGAGCATGTTCTTGATTTAGTACACTGTGATTTATGTGGGCCTTCCCCGGTTTTATCTGGAAATGGTTTTGCATATTATTCTTTATTTGTGGATGATTTTTTTAGATTTACCTGGTTATATCCACTTCATCCCAAGTCAGATTTTTTTTACACTTACATGCAGTCTGAGGCGCTTCTTGAAAACCAATTTTCTTCAAAAATTAAGGTTTTTCAGAGTGATAATGGTACTTAATTTCTTAACACTTGCCTTCGTTCCTATTGTGCGGCGAAAGGAATACATCATCAGCTTTCTTGTGCGTCTACTCCAAACCAAAATGGGCGCACTGAACGCAAACATCGCCATGTGAAAGAAATGGGCCATACGATGTTGTTTCATTCAAATCTACCGATATCACGTTGGGATGATTCGTTCATGATGCATGTCTAGATTATCAATCGTCTATCCACTCTGGTCTTATAGGGTTATACACCTTATGGTCATCTTTATCATCAAGATCCCATCTATGCCAACTTTTATCCATTTGGTTATCGAGTGTTTCCATTTTTTTTGTCCATTTGTTGATCATAAGCTATCTCCCTGCAGCATTCCCTGTATTTTCATTGGGTGCGGTTCCTAATACAAGGGTTTCAGGTGCCTCAATCCATCTACTTAAAAGGTTCACATCGCTCTACATGCTCACTTTGATGAGACTTATTTTCTATTTGATCCGTCTATGGATTCAAGGACTGGTTCTCCTTATTTAGTGTTGGATTTTTCTGCATTTATTGACCCAGAGTCTGAGTTGGCATCGCCAGCATCTCCGACTCTGCCACCTCCCTCGCTACCTTACACCATTTATTCTGTTGACTCGAAGCCGACACTAACCGCCGGCCCCATTGGCAGCCCTACCTACCAAATTTCATCTATGATCAGCTCAACGGCATCACCCCGGCCGGCCGGACCAATTCCTTCTCTGGCAGCTTCTCTATTGGCTGCACCTACACCGCTTTTGGCACAACCCTTCAGGATGGTCATTCTTTCTTCGACTGGTGCTATTCAGTGTCATGATTATTCAGATATTCATGTGCATGGTCTTATAGAAGCTCTTCTGGCTGAGAATGAGTGGACTGATTATCGTTCTGCCCTTCAGGATCCTTCTTGGGTTTCCTCCATGAATGAGAAGATTGCAACCCTTCGTTGTCAGCATACATGGGATCTTGTTCCACACCCATCAGACGTCAATATTGTTGGCTTCAAATGGGTTTATCAACTGAAGTTCAGACCAAATGGTGTAGTGGATTACCATAAGGCACGCTTAGTGGCACGGGGTTTCTCTCGAATTCTTGGTTTTGACTTTGACCACACCTTCAGTCCCATTGCCAAAGCCTCTACAGTCCAGACATTTCTTTCCATTTCCACCATGCGATCCTGGCCTCTTCATCATTTAGGCGTTAAGAACGCCTTTCTCAATGGCGTACTAGATTCTCCAGTTTATATGGCGCAGCCAGTTAGTTACAAGGATCTTGTTCATCCAGATTATGTTTTTCGTCTGTGTGAGGCTATATATGGTCTGAAGCAGGCTCTTCGAGGATAGTTTCAGCGATTAAGCACATATCTATCTCAGCTTGGTTTTCGCTGCAGTTCTGCTAATACGTTATTATTTGTTTTGTCTCGGGGTTCTTTGCTAATCTACCTACTTTTCTATATGGATGATATAATTTTGACTGGGAATGATTCTACACTTATTCGTAAATTCATTGATCGCACTCATCAGGAGTTCGCTCTTAAAGACTTGGTGTGTTACATAACTTTCTTGGCCTGGAGGTTACGCATATTGCCTCGGGACTTCTTCTAGGTCAACTGAAATATGCTACAGATATTCTCTCTCGGGATGGTATGTCAGATGCAACACATGTCTCTACTCCATTTATGTTGAATTCCCAGTTCCGTAGTAGTACGAGTCCTCAGTTCAAGAATCTTATGCTCTATCGATATTTGGATGGAGCTCTCCACTATCTGACCATTGCATGTTCAGACTTTGCCTTTGCGTTTAATTCTGTCGGCCAGTGTCTTCAGGACCCTTGAGATGATCACTTTGCAGTTGTCACTAGGTACTACGCTATGTTCGAGGGACTTTGCATTTTAGGCTCAACTGTTGAGCTGCTTCTTCTCCTGGGGCATTGGTTTATTCAGATGCTGATTAGGCTAGATGTCTGGAAACTGGGCAGTCTACTTATGGATATGATGTCTTTTTAAGCACTAATCTGGTTTCTTGGAATGCGAAGAAATGGGCCACAATTTGTCGTTCTAGCACTGAGTCAGAGTATTGGGCTCTGGCCAATACTTCTTTCGACGTAGTTTGGATGACTCATTTGTTGCGTGATATTCATATTCCTTTGTCTGGTGTGCCTCTTCTGCTTTGTGACAAAAATAGTTCAATCTTCTTGACTCAGAATCTAGTGGCTCACAAGTGGGCGAAGCGCATCGACATTGATTATCATTTTGTTCCGAAGTTAGTCTCTTCTGGAAAGCTGCGTGTTGCTCATGTTCCTACTTCTCTTCAGATAGCGGATATTTTCACCAAGAGTCTCTCTCGTCCGTTGTTTGAGTTCTTCAGATCCAAGCTTTGCGTCTCTGAGAATCCGATGCTTCGGTTGAGAGGGGTGTTAGAATAAATCAGTTTCTAGACTAGATTTGGATATGCATGATAACTAGATTAGAGTTATTTCCTTATTTTACCTCTATTGTAATCTCTCTATACATTCCGTTTTTGAATACAAAATCATTTACAAGAAATCACTTTATCAATTATGGTGTCTGAATCGTTGGCATCGCATAACCGAGTCTATACTTTAGTTGTTCAAGAGGAACGCCTCAAGCCATTGGTGGCCGCTTGAGAAGAACCAATTGAACTCGTGGACTTTGCTGATCCTCACCAACGTCTTTCTCAGCTCTCTCCGGCTGCATTCTCGCCCTCGATACCGACCAGTGTTGTGTCTCATTGAAAGCAGCTTCTCTGCTCTCATTGTGGTCGCTCAGACCATGAAAAATCTAGATGCTTCAAGCAGGTTGGATACACAGATTGGCTGAAAGAATGGTTCGCTAAGCTGGATCAGGCTCGTCGCCATCTTCAGTCTTCGACCCCTGCTGTTGTGCAAGCTGTTTAGACTCTGCCATTTGCTTCAGCTGCTGCTGTGACATTTGCAACATCTGCAGATTGTGTTTCTCTTGGTCTAGCGCTCAACGAGGATCAATGAAAGGTTGTTCTCAACATGTATTCAGCCATGAGAACTTCTGAAATTTCTGGTAGGTCTATTCCCAGCTGGATTTTAGATACTGGTGCTTCTTTTCACATGACGAGTGATTGCTCTTTGCTTCAGGATCTTACTGATGTTCATCATGTTCCTATTAAGCTACCCAATAGACGTCTTTCTTCTGCGACAATGGCTTGTCATTTTTTTAGGAGATTATTGTCTTCCTAAAGCTGAATAAATCAGCAAGCAAACAAGATCAAGCTCAAAATTGAGCTTCAGAAAAACTGTTTGAAGAAATGAGAACTGAGGGAAAAATTTCTGATTTTATTAACTTAACTTCAATACATTAAGTTCTCCCACTATATATACACGGATCAAGCTTTAACTAACTATCAATCTCAACTAACTATCAAACTAACTAAGAG
>JAULKM010068720.1:0-12028 GCA_032355605.1 Rubia tinctorum
AAACAAATAGAAAGACAAAGAAAACAAGAAAGAACTTACAAGTTATCCGTGATAAAGAAAAGGTCCAAAACACGACCATCTGGTGTAGTAGTCACTTTGACCCTTTGAATTGCAAGCTCGAGCTCATTAAGAACTCGGTTGACATCTAACCATAAACCATCATCCAACAATCGTTAGAACCTCAGAATCAAAACAGAAGAACACAACCTTAAAACTACTTTAAAAGGCCAGTAGGAACTAAGAATCGTACCATGCAACAACCCTTTTTTATCAAGGCTACAGAATTTAAGCAGATACGTCGGAGAAGATGAAGCGCAAGGATATGGCTCATTCAAGTAGAAAGAAACTGAACAAGATGGGACAACAAATAACAACCTCTCTTTCAAATTAGGCCATCTCACAGTCACAGACTCTTAACTCTGAAGAACAAAAAACAGAATATAACTTACAAATCTTCTTTCACTTGTATCTCCAACTCCAACCTAACAATGGAAAAAGAGAAAATAATTAGCAGATTAACTTACACCTTCGATCGAACACCTTGTGTACAGAACTTAAATTACAGCTGAGGAAACCAAAACAACAAATCAGATTCTCCGGTCGGAACTGAACCAAACATATAAGGTCAGATCGTCATACCTAAATGTGCCTCTTCAGATCACACAACCGTCTCCAAATATTTTAGTCAGCTAGGAGAGTAATAAATCAAAGCTTCAATTAGTATTATTAATAAAACATATTCACAAACATGCATCATGTGCAAGAATCTGCATCTCATCATGGAAAGAAGGAAAAGCTGAAGTTAATTGTTCAAAGGTTAAACTGAAGTAGCAAGTAGTTACTCTGTAAAGGAAGGTTATCAGACAACTACCTGATGGAGTAAGCCATCATTTGCTCTTTACCCTGAAAGCATTTAAAGTGGCCATGAACAACAACATACATGCCATCCCTGATTATGAAAGTAGAATTAAAGCATACCTAAGCTAAGAGCTAGTGCACAATCACCGCAAAGAAGTCATTTGAGTGGACAAGAACAAAAACTTACCACACTTGTTCCATTTCCTTGGTGGCTACAGCTTCATTTACCCTACAAAGCAGGATAGGGATAAGTACCAAAACAACAAATCAGATTCTCCGGTCGGAACTGAACCAAACAACTTATTGTTGTCTCTATGTACTATAGTCCTCAGAGTATCATTGGAACCAAATAAGTAGGTAAAACTCATGCCAAATTCACCAAAATTTCCCCTTTGAACTCAATGTAGTCAGGCACCAACTTCCCAATCACCATGCTCTTCATGTTATCAATCAGAACCATAGGAACTGGCTCTGCAACTCTTTGTCTCACTTCTTCGGGGTTAAGTGAAAGCACATCAGGCATGATGAAACATACACTCATCGCTTGTTTACCTTCACAGAGGTTTACCTTTAGGCAGGCAGGGCTCCTTGCATATATGAGTAAAGAACTTCTTTTACACAGAGACTAAAACTTAGATGGCTTAAGTACTTCCTCCAGTCCCTTAAGAAAAATCCTCAACATGCATAGTATTTGTGTACATATCATTCAAGCCACTCCCTACAAACACATCTCCATCAAAACCATGTCTAATGTTATAAATTTTAGCTATAAGAGGAAAAAAGACACTTACTAACATAAATAAATATGGCTTCAACTCAGCACTTCCCATTTCCCCCATCTTTCTAAATAGAATCATCATTATGACATGCATTCAAACTTCTGGTAAAGTGGTAGGACCTGCATCAAATAAAATCTCGACATAAATGTTCATGAGTGCATTTGGCAGACAGAATCATCATTATCACATGCTGGATACAAGAACAATACCTTATTCTCAGCCACAGACTTCAGTTTGACCCTAAACGCATATGTTTAAATGCACAAGTGTGAATGATTAGTAATCAGTGATTTTTGTATCTATCAAAGTTTTAATAATGAAAGTTATCATACCACACATATACATTATACATGGGTGCCGATGCATGATCCCTGAAAATAATAGGAACCATTTAAAACTTCAAACTCGCAAACCCATCAGCCAACACCGTTAATGTGCATTTACAAATTTGCAGTACTGTGGAAGAAGAAAATAAACCTGGAGTATTGTAGATATATATATATATATATATATATATATATAAATATATATATATATAAAGCAGCAAATGCTGAGACTCATGAAGACTTACCCAAAGAACTTGAAGATTTTGACCTTAACAATAGAAGCTTCCAATTGAAAAACGAGAAGCATCTGAGGGTAAGTAATAAGGAATTAAATTAGTGGAAGACTGCAGGTGGGCTAGCAATGAGAGCTTTGGAAGTCATAAGGGCCTTGTTATTGTTTGCAACTGTGCTTGACAATAGAGCTAGATTTAAAAAATGCAAAAGGCTACAAACTCTACCTTTTATGCTATGAAACCAAGGAATGATATGGCTAAAGATTAGCTTTAACCTCCAAAACGAGCAATACTACATAGATGTTAACTATCTTTATTGTTGTGGTCCAACTTTATCACGTTATGGATATAGTCACTGTTCCATAAGAACATAATTCCCTTAGCCACCTGCAAGGTTAAAACACATCAGTTAGTTGTGACTAATCAGATGCAAAAACAAAATACAAATTTCACATTTATTATACAAACAAACTTACAGTTGAACGAAGTCGAAACTGCGATGGTCAGGAGATCATGTGCTCAGACAGGAGGGGGAAGTTAAAATACTTTGTAAACTAACCACCAAAATACATCAAAATAGCAAAATCACACTCTTCCTGATCTCTACAAAAGTGCTTCAGTTAAAAAAATATCAAACACCCAAACTGCAACTCTGAAATTAAGGATAGCGTATAAAAACAATTAACTACACATATGAAGGCATTGGCTCTGAAAAATGTGATTGCTTCATCAACTATATCAGTTGTGTCTGCATGAGTGTAAAATGACAACAATATTAGTTGTGTCTTCATCAACACAAGTAGGTTGTTGGCACCAGAAACTCAAAGGAAGTGTAAAAGAAGAGAATATTAGTTTCACCTTGTTCTGAAATTGGAGCTGGTCCCTTTATATGGCTTTTCAGGGGAAGAAGAGGGCATCCACAAGCTTTAGTAATTCCTTCTTCGTCAACAAAACTGGAATGATAAACCTGAAAATGCAAATAACACAAAAACTAAATAACAGTCTAAACTGAAACCTCAACCATTCAACCGTGACAGCACACTAAAAGGGGGCAATCAAGCATTAAGTAAAGCTACTTGCACATACGATACTGATATATTAAAATCCTACAACAATAAATGAGGCAGGAAACCGAAGAGACAAAAAAGGAATCAAGAAAGACTGGATATAAACAGAACATAACATAGCCCGTTCAACTCACGAGGTAACAACTGAGCACTCGATGAAAGCACATTCTAGCCAAGAGGACAAACAAAATGCCTCCTGCACGCTGCAGAGTTCTTTCAGCTATGGTAGGTAATGAGCAGAAAGACCCTAACTTTAGGACTCGGCATTAAATATTGAATTCAAGAAGTAAGAACCCATTCCCCATGCATCATAAAAATAACTGCGATGAAAAACAGATTAAACACGACTAATTCACAGTAACTGTCAATTGGTTTGCAGAAACAAAATCACAAGGATCAGTGGTAAGCAAAGAAAGTACTTTTGATCCATCTATCTGATGAGCGACACTATGCTGTTTCTTTTTTTTTAAATCCCCTCTCCATGTCCTGTCCCGGATGAGATTTGGACCCACACTACTGTGATAGTGCAACCCTACTTCAAACAACATTTAATCTTAGAAAACATACTATGCTACAATCACACTAAATAGACAAATTCATCAGCACCGGACCAAAGAGGTGCTGGATGAAAGTCCGGCCGGCCAAAATCATCAGCACCACTCATCTTTGAACAACACCGTCGGATATTTTCTGCCGTTGGCGCCATTTTCCACCGGACGACATACGAGCAATAAATGAAACTACAAACTACATTTGAAGTAGCCTCCGAGACAGCCGGGAAAAAACGAAAAAGAAATCCAGCCAAGATGCCAACTTTATGAAACCATTCTTTCACATAGCAATTCCTAGAAAACCCCAAATGGAAAAGAAGAAAAAAAACGCACACAAATACATAATTGGACGAAAATTGTTTTCTAAGTAATCACATCAAACTCCAATAACAGATCTCACCATAATTGACAAGTTGCGGGTTTTTCTTATGGTTGGATTCTTCTTCCTCAATTGAATTCAAGGCAACAATGTCTTCCGATTCCTCTGGTCTTTGATCTGGTTCGGATCTAATGCGGCAATAGAAGCCAGGCACCTACCTCCACTACGAACACTGCGACGACGTCGTATAGCTTGTAGTGTAAATTGTAATTCTGCGGGAATGATCACTTTGCTTGGATTGTGGATTTGAAATTCAAGTTAGGAGTTGAAAACCTGTGGACTGGGCTTATAAATCAGATAAGCCCATTTTGTTTGTTTTGCTTTGTACCTGTTGTTAAATAATGTGAATATACTTTGGATGTTGCTATATCACGCTCTATATTTTGCTTACTTACACCATAATACGTATATACATGTATTTAATTTGAAAATTAACAAAATTAAATTAAAAATTAAATTCCAGATATTTTTCTTCTCCCTTACTTCACCACTCGCCGGCCACCGCCGCCGGTGACATAAATTCGACGGAAACTCCACTGCTGGTAACCCGCTTTAAAACACAGATCCCCAACCACCACCGCAAATCTCCGCCTTTCTTGAAAACCCAGCCACACCATCACTCCAACCCTCCCCCGTCCAGACCCACTAGTGATGAGCTCATTCATCCTCATTTTCCGGCGACAAAGAAACCCTCTCGAGAGATGGACCGGTGGGAAGGGGGCAACGAGAACCAATATTGGGGTGATGAGAACGGGTCGACGAGAGACAAGATCTGGGCGAAGAGAATGGTCGATGAGAACTGGGCCTGATCGAAAAACCGAGAACCAGGCTGGGGCGGAGAAATGAGAACAGGGCGAGGAGAATGAGGTGACAAGAATCGGTATGGAGTAGAGAAACGAGAATGGGGCGATGAGAACCTGGTAAGGGCGAAGAAACGAGAACAAGACGATGAGAACGGGGGCGACGGGAATCTGTTAGGAGCAAAGAAAAAAGAACGGGCAACGAGAACCTGGTCGGGGCAGAGAAACAAGAACGAGGCGACGAGAATGGGGCGACGAGAACAATGCGACGAGAAACAGGCTGGGATATGGGGACAATAGAGGGTTCGGGGAGCCGTAGAAGACACACCAGTTGCCTGAGAAGACGCATCAGTCGCCGGAGAAGACATGTGGTGACTCCGGCAAATGGTTTGCTCATGATTTCGATGAGAACCGGGACTGAAGAAATGGGTCTTCAGGCAACGGGGGGAGATGAACCTGGTTAGTGACGGGGGAGGAGGGGTCACAGTGGACCTTCTATTTTGCAAAGTGGACGGAATATACATTGTTTCGTCGGTAAAGTAGACATTGTTTCGTCGGTAATTTGACCCGAAGTGGATGGAATATCGTCGGAATATCCCCATAAATCTACCGGAATATCGTCGGTAATTGGCCAGGAAATTGCTGGAAATTTTCCGGAATATCGTCGGGAATTGGCCGACGTAAAAAACTATATTCATATTATAATTGTTTTAAATATAATATATATTTTAATTAAAATTAACACATATATATATTATATTTAAAACATATAAATGCATGGCGTAATACAGTACAATACAAGGCGTGATATAGCGATTTACTGTACTTTTTACTACCTTATGTCATGGATTTATAATTTGTGTATTTAGTTTTAGGTAAAGTTTTGGGAAAACTGTCTTTTCACAAGTATATGTGAAGACGGCTTGAATTATAATTATGAAAAGGTAAAAAAATTAGTTGCAATATTAAAAATTTATTATGCAACGTGCAGTAGTTATAAGCTTATGATCCGATTAATGCAACCCAAAAAATTTATCTTCATTTCTTCTAATTTGCAGTTTAAATCTTGGTATTTGGATAACTTATGGAAAACGGTATTTCAAGACACGGACTCTTAGTTTTGAATGAAACTTAGATTACATTTGCAATTGATGGTGATAGAAGTTTCGACCGTCCATTGACAATAGGTGAAGTTTTCGACGAAGTTGAGGGAAACTATTAATGATGGCAGGGAGTCACATGAAGGTGCCCGGAAAATTTTTAGGTGACGTTGCCGGGAAATGTTTGATGGTTTTGGAGAGAAGGAGTTGGAAAATGTATGAAGCACTGAGATTCGGCAATGAAATGCGAGCTTTGGTAGAGCTTGTACTCGAGAGACAGTGATAGAATGATGGCTTTAGATGACGTTTCGGACGGCGGCGATGGAACAAAAGAAGTCTCGAGGAGGTGATGGCTCGCAAGCGAGGAGATCCGTTACCGGCGTGAGAGTTACAACTTATTTTAATATTTTAAAAATATATATAGACTAAATTGTTTATCTGGTCCCCAACATATAATGGAATACCTTCTTTTGGTCCCCACTCTCAATACTGCATACGTTCGGCACTTAACAAATGGAAAATAATTTATTTGGTCCCCAGTTCGGTTTTCGGGCAGTTTTCCGTCAATACTGGGTCACGTGGTCGGCACGTGGTTTTTTTCCGATTTGCCCAGAGGTAAAATTATAAATTCGCACATGGAAATCAAATTTTACCTTAACTTCGTTACTTCGAATTACCCAGAACCGTATTGATAAACCCAAATCCAATCATACTTTTCCCGAATTGAAACCCTAAGGCCCAAAAATCTGTGAATCGAACTTGCATTTGGTGACGATTGAAGAGGGCGCTACGCGTTGCCGTCCGAAGGGCTTTGGTTTCGACGGTTTAACTGACCGGTTTCTCGATGGTTTAACCCCAGTGTCATCGATGCAAGCCGGTGGCATTGCGAACTCGTTGGACAGTCCGATTGCGGTGGAACCCTGGGTTAGCGGCAAAATTGTCGATTTGTATGTTGTGCTTGGAACCCTAGGCTCTGGATTTTACATTGTAATGAATGACGTGGATGGTGACGATTTGGTTTGTGCGAATGTAGGTTAAGATGGATGAACATGAGATGATGGTGCTGCGGGAAAAAGGAAGATTTTTTTTACTGTGAAGCTGGAGCTCCTAACTACTGTAAGTTTGTCTAATCCATGGAAAATATTGAAGAATCTTTCAGAATGGGCTAGGTTTATTAATGAAATTGAATAGGGACTAAGAGGTAGATTCGTGGTTGTTGTGTAGTCAATGGGTAGTCCCTAATTTTCTGGCTGAATTGTGAGTTGTAGTTAGAATAGGATAGTGTTTAGTCCACAAGTACTTATATCATAGGATTCCAATCGCTGGCTTGTTTGATTGGTTCGGATTTTTTTTGTTGAAGATTCGGTGGGATTGGATTAATTAAATCGAAGTGGGGATTAATGTAATATATTTTGTAAGCCATATTAGGTATTTGTAAATATTATTTTAGTTAGGGTTTAGGTTTAATTAATATTAATTGTGTGTTCCTTTTTTTCAGCTCCTGGTAGCAATTGATTCTCTATTAGAATACATTGTCACAGGTACATGACCTGGGAACCCATACCAATGTATGTTGGAGGTTCAGTTTTTATGGATGATTTCTGTAATCCCGATGACTTCAGTTTGGGTAGGCTGGAATCTACCTACAGATATTTGAGTTACATGGGATGGTTATGTGGAGTGTATCTTAACGCGAGGGGGGGGGGTAGCTTCAGTTAAATAGCCATGGATCAATTGATACTCTTTGAAGAACAGTCGAAGGAAATTGCAGGTATAGGGGTCAAGAACGGTTGTGTTTTTTTCGGGCATTTTTGGATTTTCTGTGTTGGCCTTCTGGTGAGGCAGCAAGGGGAGTTGACCATGGATTGGTTCGGCAGAATGAGGGGAGGCATGGTTTTGGTAAAAAAAGATTAGAGGCATGAAGAGGCCACGAAATATTGTTAAACACGAAGCTCCGAAAAGGCAAAAGAAGGAGGAAACTAACCATGCAGTTGTTAGGTATTACCAGAACGTGGCAAGGTCAATGAGGCAGCAACACGGGTTGTTGAGAAAAAATGGGCAACTTCGTAATAGGAGAAAGAGTATTGCAGGGGAATCGAAGGAAGTTGATGGTGTGGTGCTAGTTGATGAACAAGAGAGTATGGATGATGAGGGACCAAGCACACAGTTTTCACAACAAAAACCAGGTACTGATGTTGGGGAAAAAGGAGACAATGATGAGTCTACCATGTGTGAGTTTGTTCCTGTAATTCCAAAATTTGATGATGATGCATTTTGGGCTACTTTAGAACCAACCTTTGAGGAAAAACAACCAGCTGAAAGGCATGACGAGGAGGAAATGAAAAGGGCAGTGGATGACATTGTAAAGCAAGATGAAATTGCGTTAATTACGGAGGAATCTCAGCCAAAGACATGTGTACAGTTGGAGAGGAAGACTATAAATGAAGAAGAAGCTGGTGGAGATGAGGATGTAGAAGATACTGAAGATGCGGGGAAAGTCCAAGACCCTGACTATGATGGTGTACTGCGAGATGATGTTGCGGTTAGTATGGAGGAATCTCAGCCGAAGGAAATTGGACAGTTGGAACGGAAGACTGAAAATCAAGAAGAAACTGGTGGAGATGAGCATTTGGAAGATGAGGAAGATGCGGGGAAATTCTAAAACCCTGACTACGATATTGACGATGATGAACATTTGGGGAAGATTTTGAAGGAGAGGGAGAAGCAGTGGCTAGCAAGAGGAAGTTCAGAATGAAGGGGAAGTTCAGAGGCTAGCAAGGGTTGGGAGGATGAGTCAATACAAATGCTCTCTGTGTAGTGAAGCAGGACATAATTCTCAAAGATGTCCAACCAAAGCTGTGGATGCTCAATAACCTAAACCAGCACAACCCCATCAAAATGCAGTTGAGTCCTCCATTTCAAATCCATCACATGTTAGGGGTAATTTCTTCACTCATGGTTTCTCTCTCTTATTTTACATGTTTGGAGTTAATTTCTAACCTGAGTTTGGTTTATGTATATAGCCGAAACGAGCTCAACAAAAAAACCTTCTCAAACCACTCCTAATGCGGTTCAGTCCTCATCTACTCAAACACCTACTGTCAAGGTAATATTATTAACATCCGTTCCATTTTTATTGGTATGTATTAATCAAGTTTGGTATGTATTTATTGGACTTATGCAACATGTAGTTGAAAAGAGAATAAAGGTGCAGTGTATGCCACAACATTGGACACACAAAACTCACATGTAAGAGCCCATCATCATCACGATATAAGGATGTGGACTACTCCGAGATGCGTGAGGATCAGTGGCATTTTCCGGACAATCACTGAGGGAGGATTGTATCTAATTGATGGAACAGTAGTTTAGTTTGTTGTTTCACCTGAATTGTAACCTAAGTACTGCATGTTTGGCTTATGTTTGCCATTTTCAATTTATTAAAACTCCGGCCTCTGTTTTGGCCTCCCTTTTGGCTGTGTATTTTGAATTTTGGTCCAGAACATCATCACTAGGATGTGGCCTATTCCTGCCAGTTCACGGTAGGTCTACATTTGGTGTAATTTGACTCAAACGAATTGTATTCAACCATTCTCGGCTTCTTTGAACTTCTCATATGAAATTTTGATCAGTGGTTGTACGACATTGATGAAATTGAATGAAAGCAGAATCAGTATTACTTCACATCTTCAAGCATGATGTACTTACTGCTCCAAAAATAGGTACCAAAACACTAAATACATGATCAAACAACAAGGCTTAAATCAATACTTTCTCTAACTTTTCAGTACCAATTTGTCAACAACATATCTGAAAGCAAACAGCCACTACATCCAACAATTAATCCATTACAGCCATGAACTAATTTCTAGTATACTTCATCACCTAATTTCTGACTCAAAGCAGAAGGAGACCAAACCAAAAAAAGGGAAGTTGAGTTCACCCATAAACTTCAACTACCATTACCAAAAATTACCTTCAGTGCAAGCAACAATGCAATTAAGACATATACGAATCTGGAATTCTTCACCTTCCTGGATATTTTCCGTTCCAGTTCAACCTCCCGTTTCAATTCACCATTTTGCACACGCTCCCTTTCAAGCTCGATTTTCAGATCGTCAAAATCACCGGCCACCTTCGCCATCCCTTCCTCCAACAACCGGTTCGTCTCATGCAGTAATTCGATGATCTCAGCCACAACTTCACATTCCCAACAACACTCGTCGCACCAGCAGAAAAAATCACAACCTGCACGCCCTAGCGGACAGCCATAGAACTTCCACCCCTGATTTTCCGGCGTGTTGGCGGTACGGACACGGCTTCGCCGACCACAATGCATTTCAAATGGGCTCTGACATACAAGCTAGAGGACACCGAAGAGACGGAGGAGCTCGACATCGTCTGTATTTGGTTGGGGTACAACGACTAGATTCAATCAGGGTGGAAATTAGGGTTTGGGGTTTCGAGGGGAGAAATGAAGAGGAAAAATGAAACATTCTAGGTTAACCTGGGATGAAGTTAAGGTAAATTTTGTTTCCATGAGCAAAATTACAATTTTACCCCTGAGTAAATTGGGAAAAACACGTGCCGGCCACGTGATCCAGTACTGACGAAAATTTGCCCGGAAACCGGACTGGGGACCAAAGAAATTATTTTCCATTTGTTAAGTATCGAACGTACGCAGAATTGAGAGAGTGGGCCAAAAGAAGGTATTCCAATATATGTTGGAGACCATATGACTTATTTTCCTCTCTCTCTCTCTCTCTCCCTCTCTATCTCTTCATTCATTACACATTCCCATGGCATTTAACCCATTCAATTTCATGGGTTTAATCATAGCAACTTATTTTAGGACTTGGGGTTATTTGTAAGCATGTTTTCACATTTGATTTGTTAGACTTCAAGATTCATGTCCTTTTATTTTGTTATAAATTATCATGCTTAATTTGTGCTTTAGATTCTTGTATTAATTATTGTATCGAATGTGATTATGATGTACACCTAGTTATATTGTTGCATGACTTAGTGCTAGGATTTGAAAATAACTTGGGAGTGTTACAATACTACGACTTGCTTGTAGCCTTGAGAGTACCGGGTGGGGAGTAGCATGAACCTTGTGAGCTACCAGGGTGGTAAAAGGGTTGTCTTATAACTGGATTGGAAACGCGAAAAATAATAGGAGCATCAGGCAATCTGGTCGGGGTTTTTTTAAATGACAACTAGGGTCGTGGGTTTAATACCCCAGGGCTAGATTCTTAGTTTGTGGTGACTAAGCGTTGCGCCAACCTTATATTTTTTTCAAGAGGCACTAATGTTCTAAGTAGCACAAGATGGGTTTAGGATGGGTATTCACAGTAGAGGTCCCGATAATCCATGCTACTACCGGGTTTAACATGCTACCGTGACACAACACAAGTTTATTAACCCTGGTAGTGAGGGATAGAGTCATCTCCTATAAGCGTTTCTCTATGCTATATGTGAAGGAGATTAGATATTAAGGAGGGGGTAGGACTGAAGGTGTGACAGACCGCAGGAGTTCTCGGGAATTAACATTTCCACATCGTGTGATATAACAAATTGATAAAAAAACAGTTCTTGAATATGAAACTCGAATGCAATTAAGCATCCCAGCAATAAATTTTCAAAGTATATATACTCCAATGCAATTAAGCATCCAAATAATAAATTTCCAAAATATGCAATCAGCAGACATGCACGGTTGCGGCTATCGATATAGATTAGGCATATTGCACGTTTGCAGCTACAGACATAGATTACTATATGCTTTATGCAATTAGTAAGGCATGCAAACACAAGCATACAACATACAACATACAACATACAACTAGTGGTGTCATTTCGGGTGATCGTGTCGGGTTCGGGTCGGGTTGGAAACGGTTCGTGTTAAAACAGGTCGGGTTAAAACGTGTCATAT